>JANHFT010006304.1:119730-130812 GCA_032467955.1 Pseudoxenodon macrops
AAAGAACCCGAACAACAAAATACCTACATACAGGCACCCGTGAAAACCTCAAAAAACAAATATATATATATATTAACATATCCAGGTATTTAAATATTGAATATTAAAAATGGACAAGCCAAAGGCAAAGTACGACTACAGGGAGAAAACCTATCACAGGACATTTTGCAAAGTAATTTTGCAAAGTGTTTCTGCCTTTACTTTTATGAAAGGGAAGGAAAAGATCCTTGTGTTCAGCTGATACAGTCTGCAATTTGCCTCCTACCTGATATCAACCACATGGATTTCTGAAAACACAAAAACTGCAGAGAAAGAAAATTGAAAATAGAGGTGTTCACCCTTATAAGCCAAAGGCAAGACAAACCTACCATAGAACATTTCTCAAGTTCATTGTAGCATCGAGTAAGGTGTTTTCTTTCCTTGTATTTATTGTGTCCTGATGCTACAGTCTGTAATTTGCTTCCTGAGTAGCCAAGGAAAAAAAAACACATAAAGAAAGAAAATGTTTGATGAAAATCTGTTCAAAAGACCTTGATGGCATCTAAATGGCAGGCTGCGTATTGACTTTTTCTGTCTGTCCACTTGTCTGAGATATTTAAAGAAGATGAGTTTATGACGTTTGCTAATTAAATGGGGAAACAAATGACAAAATGACTTGTTTCACCAGAAAAATGGCTTGAGGCCAAACAACTTCTGTCTTATGATGCATTTGCTGTAAATCCACTGAATATTACTTACCCTGAGATTATGAATTTTCCTTGACCATCCTCATTAATCACAATCAAGTTATTCTTTTTGAAAAAGATTTCTCCCCCTTTCCCTACTGTATATCCCAACCAAACAAGTGGGGGAAAAAACAAGGCTGGTAACAAGGCTATTTTGATTGTCCCTTTGTTGTGCTTTTGCACAATTATGTGTTTTTATGGTAATCATCAAGCCTAGATTTCAGAAGAGTTAATATTTATTCTGTTATTTCTTTAACACTAATCATTCTAACACTTTAACATGTGCTCTGGCTGTTTATTGTAGACCCGTTAGTTTCCTTCTGTTGATGGCTTGGTAAGAACATCATGTTACATATTGTCCCAGATGAGAGAGCAAAATTACACTAGAGAAATTCAGGACTTCATCATCAGAATTTGGAATCAGAAATCCTGATTACAGAAGCATAAAAGAAGCTTTGGAACTTTGAAGTTAAATTGAAACTGGGAGAACGGTCTTCAACACTTAAATATTTTTGGGCTGTTTGAGGTTGGTTCTCTGAGTTTGGTTGTTTTCTTGCAGACATTTCATTAACCAACTTAATAACATCAATGCTAAAAGAAAGTGGGTTTAAACTTTAAAGGTTTGTTCAGGTTTGTGCAGATTCATGCATGCTGGTACTAACTGCTGTTGATTGATTGGGAGTGACAGGTTCCATATTTGACCCCTATTATATGGCGTTTTGCAGGCATTCTGTATTTCCTCCACACCTAATGAACATCTACATAAAGCCACTTGGTGAGATCAATCATTACCATATGGTGAGGTATCATCAGTATGCTAATGATCACCATTTATATATTTCTGGCCCTTATGAGTTAGGCCAAGGGTGTCAAAATCACGTCGTCGTCATGTGACATATCGGAACTTTTGCCCCCTTCGCAAACCAGGCGTGGGCGTGGCCAGCACATGATGCATCCAGCCGATGGGCTGGGAGTTCGACAGCCCTGAATTAGGCAATGCCATTGATGTCTTATCCTGATGCCTTGAACTGTAGGGGTCTGGATAGGGAACAAAAGGTTTCAGCTGAACCCTGTCAAGACTAAGTGTCTCTGGGTTTTGGGACATTCTGGATCTGAGAACTTACTCTCTTTGGTAGCATGTTAGGTATGACAGTACAGTCCCAACGTGCAACCTGGGGGTTCTCCTAGATTCTTGATGCCTGCTTGAGGAGCAGGTGCTTCTCATAATAGGAAAGACTTTGCACAGCTTTGTACAGTGTGCCAGTTGCATCCCTTCCTGGTTCATTAGGTTCTACTCATTGTCACTCATGCCCTGGTCACCTCCAGAATGGATTATTATAATTATTGTATTGTGCTTGGCATGGACTGCCTTTAAAGAATATTTGAAAGCTTCAACACTCAAAGATAGCATATATTACACTTCTGTTCCATGAGATGTATTAGTTCCCAATTTGCTTCTAGGTGGAATTCAAAGTGCTGGTTTTGACACTTAAAAACCTACACAGCATAACCTGGACCAGGTTATTTAAGGAATTGTCTCTTCCTATATAAATCTACCTTCATAGCCAGTCCAGAAGAAGAGGATTGTTCTAGATCAGGGGTCCCCAACTCTCAGATCATGGCCTATTTGGAACTGGGCTGTGCAAGTGGCAGGTGCATGTGCTTGTGCAGCTCCATTTGTGCAAGCAGTGGGCACCTTTTCCTATCCTACCAACTGCTCACCCAGAACCATTTCATTCCCCCCCTTTAATAGATACTTTACATTCTGTAAAGCCAGAAAGGTTGGGCGACAAGTGCTCTAGATCCTATCTGTGAATGAGTTCTGTCTGGTAGGAGATGTGCCTTTTCTGTTGCAACCCTCACCCATTGGAACATCATTCTCCCTCAGGTGAGATTAGCTCTAATAGTTGAAGAAGGCTAAATGATGGTTGTCCTCCTGTTATCTTGAAGTTATGTTTTATTCCTTAAATTTCTTTTCATTTTTCATTTTCCTTGTTATTTTTCTTTGATTTAAAATAAATAAATAAATTGGGATATGGGTTTTCATTGTTGTTATGCTTGTAAGCATCCCAGAGTAATTTTTGGTGATATGGGTAGTCGTATAAATTTGCTAAGTAAATTATTAATGTTAGAGCCTATGCGAGTGATGGCTAACCTTTTTGGTCCCGAGTGCCCAAAGCGCATGCACACAACCCCAAAATGCAATGTGAGCACCCCACACACACATGCCCCCTGCCCCCAGAGAGCTCCAAAGACCAGCTGGCCAGCAGGAGATACACGTGCATGCATGGTGGAGCTGGGCTGGGGCGACAGCTGGTGTGCCCACAGAGAGGGCTCTGTGTGCCACCTGTGGCATGCATGCCATTGGTTCACCATCATGGGCTATGCCATGTTAGATCATTGCAAAAACACTTATGCAGACCCAGTACTCCATGTCTGTCTATTACCTATCTATCTATCTATCTATCTATCTATCTATCTATCTATCTATCTATCTATCTATCTATCTATCATCTTATTCACTTTTTTATGGATCAATAATGGAAAAAGCCTTTTTCGGTAGCACCTTTTAAGTTTACTATATATTATCCCAGCTCTCATATGATAGACATTCATACATGTGTGACAGTGAGCAAACAACAAGCTAAAGAAATATTACAGTTTGAGATATAAATACTATCTCTGCTAAAAACAAAAAAAAACTTTTCAGGAATAGATATATTATTCCCTGTAGTAGCTGATAGGAAGTCATTTTCATATGGTGGAAATGTAATTTCCATACTGCCAGAAAGGGAATGAAACAGCTGTGGCCATTTTAACCTTCTCCTTTTATCACCGGATACTGCAATACAGCATTGTATTAGTCTCTAGATGTATCTTCAGAAGGAAGACACATTCTCATGGTTTCTTTCTATAAACATAAGTTATGAGAAATTTCTTACTTTTCTCCTGTGACACTATGTAATCACTGTTGTTAAATATTTACTAGGGACATGGTGAAAACTTTCAATTTTCAAGAGCAAGAATGGCAAAATTGTGCATAGGAATCCTCCAGAATACTAAACAAATTTGCAAACGGACATGTGCCCCAACAATTTAAAAAATCTGTATAAAAATAGTAGAATTGCTATAGAGAAAGAGAAAATTGTTGTAGAAAAGTAACCCAAAGAAACTGAATATTTCTTAAGATGTTGAACATTTGTGATGGATGGGCTTTCCTTATCCAAACTAGAATTACAGCATTCAAACATAAATTATAAAGAATGCTTCCAAGTAAATATCTAAAATGGATCTATTTAAGGAGATCTAATCTGAATTATAGAGCTTCCTATTTATTATTAAGTGCATTTTTTCTGAATTGTTTTATTAACACAGTCAAAAATACAGCAGGAATTTTTACATCTAACTGCCAAGATCACATATTTTTTGTGATCTGTGTGCAGTTTCCATTTAAGGGCTTATATATAATACAGTCCAGTTATTGATAGTATGTGATAGTATGTTAATTTGAATAAACTGAATGTACTACTATGATAAATAAATGTTTATTTTATTTTAGTCATACTTGAAATTTGATTTTTAATGTTTCTTTCTAAACAATTATAAATTAAACTTCAACCCTTTGATGCATATCTAAACATATTTCTGTACTTCTCATAAATTATTTTTGCATCCTAGTTTTCTTTGATTTTTTTTACATTTCTAACAAATAATTCTTTAATTGTGCAAGTCACTGCAATGAGCATTTAGTTCTAATATTTACCTAATGATAGCAAAGATATGTTTCCAGATGAAGAGATCTAATTAAAATAATTCTCAGAGACAAAAGATACAGTATGCAAAACACAAAGATTATTTTATGCATATATATATATGCATTTAAAGAATGCATTTCTTTTTAAAGAAAACATATATATTAAACCATTTCAAAGAAGAGCTTTGAATACTCAATACCCATGATCCTCCTGAGTGTTAACATGCCATCTCTGTTTCCTTCAAAAGATTAAACAGTGATTGATATTTGCGTACAGCTGTGTAAACAGGATTGGCAGGTGTTTGAGGTTTACAGGATCATCTATTTCAGTGAGTAACATTTGCTCAACAATTCGTTAATAATTATTCCATTTCATTTCAGAGTTAGAATATTGCTAGCATTAAGGCTGACAGCGTGCATCTCCATCAGTTTGGCTTAAAGGATGGGCTTGTGACATCGCATTTCCTGAAAATGTATTAAAAGTTTTTCCTGAAGTTTGAAGGCTGACTCCATCTTGAAGGCTGACTCCATAGTTTAATCAAGCAGAGTGCCAGTTAGCCAAAAAGCCACATTAGATGTGTCACCTATCAAGGTGTACTTTTAAGAGCTAGAATGAACTTGCAACTTGCTGCTGGCTTGTACTGAGGCAGGAAATTGGAAGCCTTAGGAGGCTCACAAGCAGGCTGGAGGGAGGGATGGTGATGATGATGGAGGGAGGGAGAGAGAGGGGGGGAGAGAAAGAGAGAGAGAGAGAGAGAGAGACCTTGGTAAGTCACACAACATCTGATGTGGCTTTTTGGCTAACTAGCACCCTGTTTGAAGAAATACAATAGTATTTAGAAATAGGGAGCCAAAGAAGAGCTAGGCATCTCTTGCCTGTCTTTTCATATCTAGAGAAAAGGAATTACCATATCTGTTTCAGGGATTTCTTTGATAGTTGAGTATATGATGTGCACTACATTGAGTATGTGATGTGTAATAATAATAATAGGGAGAGACAAACTAATTTTGAGATTCAGGTAGGAGTAGCCTACTTCGAGTAGGTGTTGAGTCTTTGACTACAGATAAGCCAGTGCAATCTGCTTTCATTATTGCTTCTAAATTTATTGATCCTATAAATTTAGCTTTAGAATAAAAAATTATAGGGTTGGAAGATATTTTGGAATTGGGGTTGCTGGCCAGGGCCCACCATAAGTGAACAACTGAAACAATTAGTTGCAGAAAAGAGAGATTGCATATAGATTTCATTCCACATATATTCTTGCGTTTTTATTTCAGACTTTGTTTAGAAATTATTGAGCACTTATAATTTTTCAGTAGTTTTAAGTCAGTTCTTCCCCTTCCACATATACATTAAAAAGATAATCCTGATGTTTTCTAATGTCAATAACACCATCGTCATCATTATCATCATTTTATCCATTATCTATCCCGGGGTCAGCAACCTCAAACACTCAGAGAGACATTTCAACCCGTTTCCCACAGAAAAGAAAACACCGGGAGCCACAAAACTCTTCCCGTGCCTGACTATTTCCTGAGCAGCCACAAAACTAGCATATGTAGTTGAATTAAAGATTATATTTTCTTCTGAAACTTTTCTTTTGTTGGATTTATCCATGGTTGGCCTACCAGGGGTCGAAAAGCTCAGTAAATTGTGTGCCAGCAGGTATTGCACATTGGCAGTTGTAACACATATTTTGAGTGACAGGAGCCACAGTAGAGGAATGAAAGAGTCACATGCGGCTCCAGAGCCATGTGTTGCTGGCCCCTGGTCTATCCACTATAGGATAAAGGTCTCTTCCACATGTTTCCAACCAATGCAGTCCTGAACTTTCTTTTATCAATTGGGCCCTAGTGTTTTCATCAAATTGCAGTGCAAGAATGTTTCTGGATAGAATTAGGCAAATGCATCAAGACTGCTTTTTTTATACTCAGATGTAAACAGCATATACATGTACTGGACTACATCAGCAATCTGTCAAGAATAAAAGATAACCATAAATTGAAAACTAAATTAATGAATTCAAAACAGTTTCAAACTTTCCTCATTTTTCAAATGAAACCAGAAGGAGTATGCAGAGCAGAAAGAATTCTCAAATCAATTGGAATGGGACAGGGAAAATATATTAAAGCTATTATTTAATAGAATGAATGTTTCTGTAGAGCTATTTATTTCTATAATTTCCTAGGAATTCTTTTGAATTTGTTCTGTTATTAGGAGTCTTGTTTCCATTGTATTTTGTGACTGACCAAGGTTTTTATCAGCATGATTCCATTCCCTTTTTTTCATTCTTATTATAGGATCGGGGGGACGGGACTCTGCAATACAAATAAACAAACTAATAGAGAGATACACTCACCCAGTACTGACTAGCCTGAGTTAACTGGACCTAATTCCAGTTTAATTCAGGAAGTTAAGGCAACTTCCTGAATTAAATATTGAATAATGGAGGTGAGGGAAAGGAGATACAATGCAGAAAACCATATTCTGTTTTTTTCTACCTATTCTTCTTCAGGGGTGGCTTCTAACTTACCTCACCGGCGGTTCACTGCCTCCCGCACTGCATGGGTGCATTCGCCGCATGCATGCATGTGCAGTAGAGAAAAGCCCTGAAAAATTCCTCCCGAAAACAAGATGGTGATGCATGTGCAGTGCCGGAAACTGGGCTTCTGCGCATGCGCAGAAGAAAAAAATAAAATAAATAAAAAATCCCCCCCCCCAAAAAAAGAGATGGTGGTGCCCATGGAGCAGCAGAACCAGCTCCGTGATGTCACCAGCGTACTACTATCTACTCGGTAGAACCAGTCCGAACTGGTAGGAACCCACCTCTGTTCTTATTCAAGAAGAACAAGTGACTTCTTGTTTCACATTGTATTCCAAAGGAACAGAGATTTTCACAGTTACTTTCATGAAAAGACTAATTTTCTTTTGTACTTATTTTAATATATACTGGCCAAGAAATATATGGGTATACCTTTTCTTAAAACAAAATGATGTAATCATATCTCTAATGGTTTTTGAACACTTCAGTTTCATCTCCATGGAAAATCCCAGGCATGTAGCTACCGTACTTACATTAAATGTCTATGGAGATTCACAGTCATCCAGCCCATGGTTGTCCCAAAGGTGGGTTTTTTTAAGAGCAACCAGACTTTCTGGTTTTTCTTTGAAAACATTTTGCTTCTCATACAAGAAGCTTTTTCAGCTCTGATTGGATGGTGAGAATGCAAAAGACCAGCTTTCTGCAAGGAGTATAAATCTTTCCATTCCCTACCATCCAGTCAGAACTGAAGAAGCTTCTTGGAAGAGAAACAAAACACCTTCAAAGAAAAACCAGAAAGTCCAGTGGCCTCTTGAAAAAGCACCTGTGGGCCTCCCCTTAGATCTTTTCCCCCCATAGTAGATCGCCAATTAAGCATGAAATCAATGGAAATCAATGGAAATCATAGCACTGGTAGTGGTGAATCCCTTGACAATAAAATCAAGTCAAAAACACTTGAAAGAATAATTCTGAAGAACTTCACAAACAGTCTGCAAAATGAAGGAGAGAAAATAAACCGAGAAACAGTAAGCCAAATTTCATCAAAACAGCAATGATAGCTGAAGATGTAGGGAGGAAATACAGTTCAGATTAATATAAATTAATCAAACAAATAATAGGTGTGCAGATTACACTAGCTGTATATGTACTCTTTCAATGATGGAATAATCCTTCAGAAAAGCCCCCTCCCCTCAAATCTATCATATTGTTGTAATTGTTTCCTAGAAAAGGTACATTTTGAGATGAGTTTTACTCAAAATGATAGTAACAGTGGGCAGAGCAGCCTTTGATTTATTTATTCAGTGAATAAAACATCTCCCTGACCAAAACTGATATATTCCCCTTGGAGGAACAGTAGAAGCCTCCTTTCATTCTACAATACAGAGAGAAGAATAGCTCATCCTGACACCTGAATGGAGACAATAGTACTTCACCAATAGGTCATCTGTAGAAACCTGACATTGTGCCTCTGAGCACTGTCACTGCAGATGATAACCTCTCATTTGTTCAGCCTTAGCTGCAAAACGATCACTGGGAACGGATGTATTCTTCAGAACAACTACTGCTCAATCTTCTGAACAAACACAAACTGCATCAGGCTAAGTTGCCAACCAAAGAGTATTTCAGGGAGAGCCAGAATGCTCGCTAAGAAATCTTTGTTTTCAAGATTTTGTTAAAGAAATATTTTTGGGCCTATGCAAAGAAAACAAACAAAAGAGATAAGTGGAACAATCCAGAATACAAGTTATTATACACTGTATATAATAATGGAAAGAGATGAGCATCGCAATTCACGAGCATTAGAGAGCATGGATGAAACACTTGTGAAGTGCTGTCTTGCATTCCTATTTACAATACAAGTGAGCCTGGCATTATTGACGGATGGAAGAAATATGACAAAACTCTGCGGCATCTGGAACTGTGGGTCGCTTTGGTCCCCCATTTGATTTTGTGGGAGGTCTGCTGAAGTGACTGTCTTCAAATCCCAGTTCCAAGAAAAGATCCTTCACCATAATAGTATTCCGTGGCATCCACTAACGATTTTGTGAATGGACTTTCTCTCTAGTCCTTTCCTTCAGTCCCATTACTGTACCAACTTACTTGGATTATTTCCCACTTACCTAGAAATAAGCCCCTTGTGAAATTAATGTGGTTTACTTCCAAATGAGAACACATAGGATTACATTCTTTAGCTACATTTAGTCCTATATGACAGGGATGGGCAATCTTCTGTAGACCTGTGAAATTAACATTATGTTATTGTTTTAATACTGTGTTTCCCCAAAAATAAGACCTCCCCAGATAATTTAGGCTCTCCCAAAAATATATTAAATATAAGACAGGGTCTTATGCAGTAGGTTTCTATGCTGTCTTTCTTTCAAGAGCATCAGATTGAATATGCAGCACTTCCTCCTCCCATTTTCCTTACAAGATCCCATTTGTGACATATGTTAGACCTAGAAAGAGTGACTGGCCCAATGTAACTCTGTGAGCCTCGTTGGCTGCAATGGGCTCTCTGGTTCTGTGCAGGCCCTGTTTAACATTTACCAGTTTAACATGGACTTAATAGCAAAATGGACATTTTAGTAAATATGGCTAATCTAAAAATCCCATTTACCAGAATTAATTGATTATGAGCTATTAAGTTATTTTTGACTCCTAGGAACCGCATATATAGATTCAGTTACAGAGGCAATGTTTTAAGCTGTTCTTTAAAGACTTCCTATAGTACAAATATTGCCTCTGTAACTGAATCTATCCATTTTGTTGCTGGTCATCCTCTTCTTTTTCTTTCCACCTTTTCCAACATTAGAGGCTTTTTCAGAGAGTTCCATCTTTCATATTAATCCTAAATAGGAAATTTAAACCTGGTCATTAGTGCTTTGAAAGAGAACAATAGGTTATTTTTTTTAATGATCCATCAGTGTTTTTTTCTTGGCTGTCCACAATATTCCCAGCAGTCTTCTCTGACATCAAAGTTCAAAGGCATCAATGATCTTCCTATCTTGCTTCTCCAAAGCCCAATTCTGACTTCTATAGAGTGTCATAGAGAATACCAAGTCTTCTGTGATTCTGATCTTTGTAGGCAGAGATACATCACAATATTTGAACAACTTTTACAAGGCCTTCACATTGCTAATGGTGTATGAGTGTGTGTATTATTAATTAGACTCTTTACTTCAATAAAAGTAAGATATAAAAAGGAAGAAAAAAAGAGTGCAGGGAAAAATACATTTTCAAAATTATTGTCCTTCTGTCCTCTTAATATAACCATAATCCTGTGGTTCCATTATTCAATAGTTTTTCATTTGTCCAGTCTTAACACCATCAGTTTAGCTCTTTCCATTTTCAGCAAAAAGACCATAAATCTTCAGAATGCTACAAAAGTACTTGTTATTTTATCTTCCATTGTGTGTATTTCAGTGCATATTCATTTTATGTATAGACAATATCATCACTGGCCAATGACATAATATAGTCTTCTATAAAATGTACTTGTCCTAAACAAACATATTCTTCTAAAGAGTCCAACAATCCTTTCTATAATTTCCACTCCTTTTAATAACAATTTTTATTTTAAATTTACAATCCATAAAAGGGGAATAAAAAATAAAATAGACACTTTTCTTCCATGTCCATAATACTTTAGTTTCTTTCAGCATTCTATGCTTTAGTAATCATATACTGTCTCAGATCTTCATATGTTCCTTCTTTTTCTATTTATCTCTTTGTTTAACAGTCAGTCAAACAGCTTCCTTAACAAATTTAAATATGGAGACATACATCATTACTTTATTTAATTCAAAAATATTTTCAACAAGGTAATATGGATAAAACCAGACTTAATGGGAGTAACTGTAAGAGGGATTTTGGAGTCTTAGTGGACAATCAATTAAATATGAGCCAACAATGTGCGGTGGCAGCCAAAAAAGCCAATGCGATCCCATGTTGCATTAGCAGAGGGATACAATCAAGTGAGGTATGAATAGAATAGAATAGAATAGAATAGAATAGAATAGAATAGAATAGAATTCTTTATTAGCCAAGTGTGATTGGACAC
>JANHFT010006304.1:130912-143427 GCA_032467955.1 Pseudoxenodon macrops
GCCTGAAAAACAGACTGAAAACAGTCTAAAAATGGTCTGAAGATGGCTGAAAAATGCGTGGGGGCAGGGCCAGCCAGTGGTGGGATTAGCCCCAACTGGCTGAATCCTACCTCTGCCCTTGAGGCGAGTGGTCTAGAGGTAGGGCTGGGTATGATGAATGACGTCACCCATCCAGTCACATCACCAACCAGCCACACCTACCCAACCGGAGAACTGGTTGTTAAGTTATTCAAGTCCCACCACTAGATGTAAGCAATACCAGCAGCAGTCCCAGCACTGTAGTGGTCAGCTGACAGAAGAAACCTGTCTCAGAAGCCAAGACTGACAGGGAAGAGAGAGCCTGTTAACACTGGGAATTGGGGCAAAAGATAGATAAAGCTACATTACAGTTGGGAAGCCAGCAATACATGTGGTATAAAGATTGTAGAATAAAAGAAAAGACTAAGGGAAGACTATTTGAAAACTACAGTCAGAAAGCAAGAGACAATTAAAATTTCCAGAAAGATAGAAAAGAAATAGAAATGACTGCAAAGCAGAAGGACAGTATGGCAGGGTAGGAAACAGAAGCTAGGATAAAACTCAATAAGGAGTATAGAATAAAGCTTAGAAGATTAAGATACCTCATAGAAATACCAGACACAGGATAAAGAAGCTTACTGTAAATTGGAAGCGATAGGTGGCCTTTCTTTTGTAATCAAAAGCATCTCTCTTGTGTAATAGAAATCTTTTCCCAATGGGTATTGACAGATATGTCCTGGTGGGTTTGCACCACCACAGATCTACAGCAGAGCACTTTAGACAGTTTTAAAATTCTGAAAGTCCAAAGACAGACAATTCATTAATGCCTACTCCTATTCTTGTCACTACATTGTTAATGTCATTTGTTCATCAAAGTTAACAGCTACGTAGGCAGGGATATTTTGGGAAACTCAAACTAATGGAATAACTGAGAATCTTCTTTTAACGGATCAGAATATCTGCCTTGAATGAAAAATAGCAGTTCCTTTGATTATTTCAAAATTTGAATCATACTTTAGATCAGTGGTGAAATCCAAAGTTTTTTACTACCAGTTCTGTGGGCGTGGCCTGGTGGGCCTGGTGTCTTGATGGGCATGGCAGGGGAAGGATATTACAAAATCTCCATTCCCACCCCACTCTGGGGCCAGCCAGAGGTGATATTTGCCGGTTCTCCAAACTAATCAAAATTTTCGCTACCAGTTCTCCAGAACCTGTCAGAACCTGCTGGATTTCACCCCTGCTTTAGATAGTATCTCCATTCCATATGAGAGACCTAGGCACTTGCTCCCATTTCTCTTATAAACCCCACCATTCAAATATCCCATCTCTAAATGATCCAATTCAATGACAATTCCAAGCCATGTGTTTAAATGTTCAAGTGTAGGTGTCAAACATTAGGGTCTTTTTGTTGTCCCAACTTTATTTGTCTCCCTGTAGTTCAGACCCCAGTTGCAAATGCACCAGATATTGATCCAAATGGATTTGACAATTTTTTTTAACTGTTCAGACAGCTGGACCTGAAGAGCATGGGCAGCATGCCTGGGAGTTAGAGGTACCTCTTCAATTTCTTTTTCCTCCCCTATTTGTCAGATTAAATTATAATTCAGGTATTTGCAGACAAAGAAGCATCCTGGAGGGTCCCATTTTGTATCTGATTGCTTTTATCAGTTTTGCCCTTAAACTCCGGCTCCACCTCTCCTCTTGTTTGCAAAATATGCAAGCCCAGTCTGATTTAGATTACTTACGTTTACTCTTGGGTTAAGATCTTGTATGAATGAAGGCAGATATATGTGTCCCAGGATAATGTTGCAATATCCAATCCGGTCAGTCACCAGGACCAGAGGTTTAGTCTTCCGAGCTTTTGGACTCATGCTGCAGCCCATCCTCAAGGAACTTCTCTTTCTCACTAGTAATTCTGCTGAGAGAGAAGTTCCATGAGGATGGGCTCTAGCACAAGTCCAAAAACTCAGAAAACAAAACCTCTGGTCCCAGTGACTGACCCAGATTGGATCTTGCAATAAGACTTGTGTTGCTGTGACCAGCTCTGTTACAATATAGAGGTTAACTTTTGGAATAGTCATGTGACCTTTTACCTATCAGCTTTGGAGAGGAATTTTTTTTTTAATTTTGTAGCATTAAAATCCAAAAGATCTGTATTATGACCTATGTTAACTAACAGTCTAGTTCAGGGGTGTCAAACGCATGTTGTCATGGCAGCATCACATGACAGATGTCGACTCCCCCCCTAAACTGGGCATGGGTGTGGCCAGCGCATGACGCATCCAGCCTGCAGGCTGGGAGTTTGACAGCCCTGGTGTAGTTGTTCAACATAACAAATGTAACCAGAATGCCATGCACTGGTTGTTGGTCAACTGCTTTTCTGCAATCATTCTGAATGCATTTACAAGCCTTGAACTAGTGATAAACATAATTTATTGTAGCATGTTATTTCTGAAATAGGCTTACTTTCTTGGAAAAATTGCTAAGCTCAGATTCAAATCTTACTTAACTAGAGAATCATACAATCAATATGCATATTGAAAACTTGGACCATTTGAGGTATTGAATTTATTTTAGTACTCTTTTACCTTTTTTGTTAATCAAGTTAAGAGAATAAATATGGGTTGATAAAAGTTACATTGTTGCATTAAAATATTTGTTCAGCTTGGTTAATGTGTATTTTCCTCCTGTCTCCAATTTTTTGGCTGTTTTTCCAAGACTTTTAAGGTAACTACAGATCTGACTGCTGACATGTTTATATGTTTGTGAATCTAGAGGTTGCAGAACACCATCACACTTTCAACGCTTGCTACTTCTGGACAATAGTTTTGAACAAACAGAAGTATTAACCCATTCAGTGGTGTATTTCTTGGCTTGCTGGCTAATAAACGAGTTCCCTTCCTACATAGTTCATGATTCAATATTCACCCCCTTCTTATTTTCCACAAAAATGCAGGGAATGGTCCATGTGATAAAGATCAGGTAAAGTTGATTACCTGTTCTATTCCTTCTTTATCATATGAAAAAGGTTAAATGAAAGTGTTGATTGACCAAAATGATGTTATTGATGATGGTAGAATAGAATAACAGAGTTGGAAGGGACATTGGAGGTCTAGTCCAACCCCCTGCCTAGGCAGGAAATCCTACAACACTTCAGATAAATGGTTATCTAACATCTTAAAAACGTCCAGTGTTGGAGCATTCACAACTTTTGGAGGCAATTTGTTTCACTGATTAACTGTCAGGAAATTTATCCTTAGTTCTAAGTTGCTTCTCTCCTTGATTAGTTTCCACCCATTGCTTCTTGTCCTGCCCTCAGGTGCTTTGGAGAACAGCTTGACTCCCTCTTCTTTGGGGCAACCCCTGAGATACTGGAACACATGTAATATTTTAAAGCTTGCCTGTGAGCCAATCTTACAATTTTTGCATTTCATTCTTTTTTCATTTAGCTATCGAGCTGGAATATTCTGTGGACCTTGGTCTGTCGTGGCAACCTGTAGTAAGAGACTGCCTACCTACTAACGTGGAATGCAACAGGTATCACCTGCAGAGGATCCTGGTCTCCGATACCTTCAACAAATGGACACGGATTATCTTGCCCCTTCCTGCTTACACCAGGTGAATTATATTTGTCATGCTTTTATCCATCACAACAAGTTCCCCATCATATTATGGCTTTGAAACAGTGGTTTCTTTTTCCTCTTTTTTTCCTACACTTGTTTTCCAAAGGAACTCTACAAGTTGTATATTTGTCCTCAGCTAGTTTCATCACCTTTTGATATGATGTCAGAAGAGATATTCTAAATAAAATCATTTCATGGTGTCTCCCACTTGACTCCAATGAGGATTTTGCAAAACGTTGTAGTGGGCCACGCTGTTAAGTCAACAAATGGTCATTGATCGTGATACCCTGTACTTTTCTTGACATGGGGTCCTCAAGATTTGTTGAACTTCATCTCTCACGATTATCAAGCAGTTTTGAAACGCTGCATCTCAAAAACATCTGGGGAGTTCACAGTTCAAAAAGTCAGGGACACGCACTCACTCACACAGCTCTGAAACTTTTAACTATGTTTGCCAGGGAAGCTGATACATCTCACATTAATTGAGATCTTCTAAAAGCCTTGAGTATCTTGTTGATGACTATTCTCTACAGATGCAGCCACTTTACTGTTCCAAGTGAACAAAATCGAAACAGGATGTTATTTAAGTACATCCTATTTCTCCAATGGGACGCAGCGGCTAAGACACTGAGCTTGTCAATCAGAAGGTCGACAGTTCAGCAGTTTGAATCCCCAGCGCCGCATAATGGAGTGAGCTCCCGTTACTTGTCCCAGCTTCTGCCAACCTAGCAGTTCGAAAGCACTTAAACAATGCAAGTAGAAAAATAGGTACCACCTTTGGTGGGAAGGTAACAGCGTCCTGTGCGCCTTTGGTATTTAATCATGCCAAGTAACGGAGACATCTTCGAACAGCACTGGCTCTTCGGCTTAGAAACAGAGATGAGCACTGCCCCCTAGAGTCGGGAACGACTAGCACACATGTACGGGGGAACCTTTGTCTTTTATTTCTCCAGTAGAAATACAAAAAGCAGGCTAGTTAGAGCAATAGTCTCCCTGTAATGATGTAGGGATGCGAGAGTTGGTCACTAACAACGGCTGGTTGAATTGACACCTTTGAACTGTGGTGTTGGTGTAAATGATTGCATATATTACGGAGAGCCAGAGTAGCAATAGCACTTAGATTTATATACCACTTTACAGTGCTTTACAGCTCCCTTTAAGCAATTTTACAGAGTCAGCCTCTTGCCCCCAACAATTTGGGTCCTCCTTTTACTGACCCAGGATGGACGGCTGAGTCAATCTTGAGCCTAGTGAGATTCGAACTGCCAAATTGCAGGCAGCCAGCAGTCAGCAGAACTAGTCTGCAGTACTGCATTCTAATCATTGCACCACTTTGGCTTAAAAACGTTAAGTCACCTATGAACATTCCTCTTGGTTGTTTGGCATTGGGGTGTCCATTTCATTGCCACCTTAGGTATTTGATTGTTTTCCATATGGAGCATATGACCTGAAATTTGGAGATTTCTGTGTTATGTTATGAAAGTTGCAGGAGAAACATTTTGAACCACTTCTTCATTAGTAACATCATCAGAATAGTAAATGTTTAGGATTCGTTGAAGGCAGCTTTGTTGGAAGATGTTGAATCTCTTGTTAATACTGACACCTTTCAGATCTCCCTGGCATAAATAGGGGTTGGGATTACTATAGAGGTGAGGAAACAAGAATGGAAGTTTTAGTGATATAGATGACGAGGACCAGATTTTATTCATCCTCTATTACTTTTCCAATGTGGCACTTGACATCTGTCTCTGCATCTCCATTTCATGCAATTACATTAGTCAAATAGGTAAACCTTTCTAGTTCATCAAGTCACTGTCATCCAAATGTGATTCTTCATATCTGTGCAATGGAACTCAAAAAAATGATTTTTGATTTCACATCACTTATCCTGACAACAATTTTGGTTGCTTCTTCATCTAAAGCAGTCATCATTTTTTGTAGTTTCATCTTGTCTTCCTCAAGTCAGGCAAGATCATGTGCAAAAATCCAGGTGGCCAAGATGGTCTTGGTCAGAATAATGAATGCCTTTCCCAGTGCATGATAACATAGTCGAGGGCCACAAAGAAGGGGAGCGGAGATAGAATATAGTTTGGTCTAACTCAGGTCAAAATTCCAAAGAAGTCGAATGCAGAATTCTTCTTAAATGGCTGCAAAGTGCCATATGCCAAAATCTGTGAGAACAACAAACTAGATTTCACTGTGAAAGATCCCGCTGTGAACAAATCTTCAGCTTACAAAATATCATAGAACACAGAATATTAAGACTGATTAGACAATGTTTAAAAACCAGAATTTTCTAGTCTTCCTATTTTTCTGATGCTGCCTCCATTTTTTGGTTTTCAAAAATGTGATAATGGGGAGTATTATAAGGACCCAATCCTTAGTTCTCCTTTATCCTCAAGCATATGGTTTCTCCTGTTTTCAGTTTTATTTTAACTCACTTTTCAAATTAATCTAATTAAGAAGTCATAGATATTTTTATATAATTTTATAATTTATAGTTCTATTTTCAACACAGAAACTGAATTAGTCATGGTGGTGCAGTGTTTAGAGTGTAGTACTGCAGGCTATTTCTACTGATTGTGGGTTACCAGCAATTTAGCAGTTTGAGTCTCACCGGATCAAGGATGACTCAGACTTCCAACCTTCAGAGGTCAGTAAATTGAAGACCCAGATTGTTGGGAGCAATATGCTGACTCTGTAAACCACTTAGAGTGGGCTGTAAAGCATTGTGAAGTGGTATATAAGTCTAAGTGCTATTGCTATTAGAAATTGTACTTAAAGTCTCACTAAATTATAGTTTTACATTTAATAAATAGACAACATGGAATGCTAAATACAAGACATGATATGCGTATGAAAAGCATGTATATTCCTATGAAAGCAGTCACTAAAAGATGCTATAAAATGATGCACATATTTTGTTTTTTATTCCGTCTATTCCACCCATCACCAGTTTTACACACACACAAGCTTCATGAGCAATATTTTACATTTCTATTCTGTATGTGATAACAGTGCAACTGAATTGCCTCAGCTTTTTTTTTCATTCCACGTAAGAGTACAATCAACTCTACTCACAAAAGTACAAAAATAGCTCATAACTTCAGCCACAGATTCCATATCTTTCTTTCTTTCTTTCTTTCTTTCTTTCTTTCTTTCTTTCTGTCTTTCTTTCTGTCTTTCAACCATTCTGCCTGAAGAGTTTTTATAAACTCAGAAACTTCCGTTAAGTATTTCTACTCAGTTCGGTATTGATTGACTGATATCTAGAAACTTAGATTATTTCAATTTTTGTGAATATAGACATTTTCACCACCAATGTGAAAGTCTCTCTCCCATTTCATTTTAAGGATGCAAGCTAATATGAAAACACCTAATAGCATCAGATACAATTCCTCCAACTCTTATTTTTCAGACTTTTGCCTGTATTACCCAGAGTAGAGTTTTAATATACCTTTCAACTATATATTGGAGTTTCTATGGTATGCTCTGTGTGTGTGTGTGTGTGTGTGTGTGTGTGTGTGTGTGTGTGTAATGGGCTGGAGGACTATTTGATGGATGCTTTAAGATCATGTCTATGATTTCTTACTTTTTAAAAAATAGCAGTGGTGTGTGAGCTGTCAGTTTCAGCTACATTTTATATCACTTCAGTTAGACATCACAATCAGGGTAAATAACTTTATTTTTTGCTACACTACACACTGTTCTTCAATATTTCTAGTTGCGGCTTGGAAATAAACAGACTTACATATCTCTACTCCTGATTTGGTGAGTGCATAGAATGGGCAAACAGCCTGACATTGCCCATCAAGCTCATCAAACCCTTTTATCAGGCTACTCTTACAATTAGGGAACTTGAGCATCCAGACCAACCAGAATGGGCAGAAGATCAGGTTGCATCAGCTCCTATCTACTACACTTCCAGTTTAGGAGGACACTCAGCACAAAGTATTGGAAAGGGCACATGGCTTCATTCTGAAGGGTCCTGAAAGCAAGAACTTGAAGCAGCAAATTATTTAAATGTGTCATGCTTACGTATCTATGTAAAGCCTCCAAGTAACATGTATTTGAGGGATGTATTTGAGGGACTATGAGAGAAGGATCCCAGTGCTGGATTTCACTTTGGAATGAGCAACATCAAGGCATCAGGACTTAATTGCCTCAACCATTTGCACTACTCAGGTGACCCTGAGAACCCAGATAAACCTCCAAGTGGCCTCAACAACTCTCTAAAAGAATGCAAATGACCAGCTGTCTGCAAGAAATATAAATCCTTCCATTTCCCCACCATCCAGTCAGAGCTGAAGAAGCTTCTTGGATGAGAAGTGAAATGTCTTCAAAGAAAAATAAGCAAGTCAAGTTGCCTCTTGAAAAAAGCACCTCTGGACAACCATGACCTGGTGACTGAGAATCTCCATAGACACAATGCATCAGAACATCATGTTGCAATAAGTCATTCCGAGTTGATCATGGTCAATGTTCCCCAAAGCTGGCATTGTCTGGGAAGGTAAGTAGAAGAAAACACAAGGAAAACAATAATTAAAAATAGATACAAACAGTACTGGATTTTATTTTTAAAAACCTTCTGGAATACTTCTTCGATAGGAAATATGAATTGAAACCTCATGCATTCTGATTCCTACCATTGTTTACAGCCACTAGAAAAATAATTTGATGTTTTATTGCTTGGCAAATAATTTTTCATTTTTTCTTCTTTTTTTCTTTTTTAATGATCCTTCTGCAGATCGGTGTCCAACTTCTTAGAGGGACAAGTGGCGTTCAGCCACCCGAGATTGAGCAATAACAGGTCTGTGATGCCTTTAGATGTCCGGGGCTGCACGTGCGCTACACTGACTGGCTCAGCGTGTGTCTACCCTACGCCGACAGGTGCAGGTAACCCATTGAACCCCATTCGTGATGGGGATCAGGGATTGCAATTATTCCCCATGAACGGGGAATTCCCAGTAAGTGTGGGTCATAAGCTCATGTTGACTAAGTCCCTGCCCTTTGTACACACTGCCCATTGCTACTACCGATTGGATGGTTTAGTGAGGTCCTCGGATCGGCCCTGCCGGGGTCGGCCTCGGAGTGCCGAGAAGACGGTCGAACTTGACTATTTAGAAGAAATAAAAGTCGTAACAAAGTTTCCATAGGTGGCAAAGAATTTTTAACCTCATTTAAGAAATTCATTTCTAGTGCCAGGTTTCCTAATTTTGATAATGAGGAAATTTTGCTCAATTCTTTGGCATTTTTAGTATTTCTCATGGTTCTATAAAACTCTGTTATGTCTTATATTTTCCTCCTTCCACTGTATTTTTTTCTTACTCTCGTGTTTGATATCCTGGTATTACTAGTTGCTTTCTTAAAATTTTGGGCTGTTTGCAGGTTATAGTGATGCAGCTATCAAACCAAGGGTCTTGGTTTCAGAATCTTACACGATGGCAGTAATAACAATATTCATCCAGTGCCAGTCCCTTTGCTCACTTTCTTTAAGGAAATTGATTTCTTCTCCCTGGAATTATTCATTAATATACGGTACATTGCGTGCTAAAGCAGCAGCAGTAGTCACCATAAAGGCTTTAAAAGAATATTCTGAAGCTCACTTACATTTGATGTAATGCAATCTAAACATTATTTAAAGGAGGGAGAGATATTCAAAGATGACTTACCTACAATTAACAATCCCCCCTTCTTAGTGTAATGTAATATAATAAATTTCACAAAATGAGAAATTTTAAGACAGAACAGTGATATATTTTTATGCATTCAGTTTATTTATTGCTGCATTTTTTCATCTTTTAAAGCATGTTTTGTACAATTTATATCCCACCTTTCTGCCCAACGAAACAAATATTTAGTGTATCATGTGCACTAAATATTCAGCATACTTGCAATTAAGTGTTTATAATATTTTTTTCACAGAAGACTCAAAGAATTGGTAGTGATGGGTAGTAGAATGTTCCTTGCTCCAATTTTTAAGCAGTACAATTGAATTCAGAGTACAATTGAGTTACTAATAGGCAAGTTTTATTGTGTACTGATTTCTACCAAAAAAAACATTTCATGTTGGGGAAACTTGTATTCACAAAAAAATAGATGAAATGGATTATGAACTGACAATAGTCCTGATTTTGAATGAGTCAAGCATTATTGTAGAATACTTCACCTACTATATCTTTCATAGTTCTTATGTTCAGTAGCAAATTGGTGACAGGCATTCACTTTGTTTCAACAGAAAAAGTGGGGAATATAATAGGAGAGTTTTGCATTTCACTTCCATCTCAGTCCAATGCACATGCTTGAATGGCTCTTAGGCAAATCATTCCTCCCCACATTATTTGTAAATAGGTGTGATAGCAGCATACATTGTTACCAGCATAAAAACAATATTCATAATAAAATTAAAATGCTTAACTTTGCATTAGCCAAATAATTCTCAGAGCTGTGTAGTCTGAAGGTGTGTACACGCTGGACCACACTTTGCTGAATAGTGCATTAAATATGCCTCCTGCAATAATTTAACAGCTGGGTTTTAGCTTTATTTATTCAAGCAAAGTTCAATCTACTGTATCCAGAACCTAAGGATATAGTTACCCTGCAAGGCAGGTAATATCAACATCTGTTTTGTTCTCTAAGCATCTTTGCTTTTTCAGGCAACCCATAGAGATGTGTGTCTTCAGCTACAGTTTCAACAGCTACTCTTGATCTTTAGGGTGGAGAATGAAGTAGGTGCTTGCTAATTGTCACTGCATCCTAGTATATGTTATCACATACTTTAGCAGTACATGATGTACTGTGGCCCTTCTCCACATATATATATATAAACTTCTATGTGAGTATACCATGCAGCTCTGAAATGTAATCTTAGTATTACTTGGAAAGATATATCCAATTGCAATTGAATATGACCTTATTGGTTACCCTATCTTCTACCATCTTTAATTGTTCCTCAAAAATTGTTCATTTGAGATTTTAAAAAAGTTATCCACTTGCTGCCCTCTGTTAAAGACAAGATGGGACCTTGACTGATTGTTTTTCCTTTATAGGCAGATTAAATGGAAGGGTGATGTCACTTGCACAGGGCAACAAAAATGGCAACAACAAAATCAGCTGAACAGGACAAAGCCATAAACTTGTATTATATATTCACACATAGTACCTGCAAAAAATTGTATTGAAGATGTTCCCATTGAAGTAGTATGCATAGTATACGTGCCTATCCATGCATCCATTCATACCTGTTACTGTAGCACAAAATGTTTTTGCTGCATTGTTACTAGGACAAAACAGCTTATTAACAACAGTTATTTGATTTACAGATTATTTATTCTCTATGTGTGATGTTTACACCACCTTTATTATGGAGTTATATTTAGTTTCCCATTAAACATTCTTCTGACAATATTGTTTCATAATACTAATTAGTAAGAGGAAAATAAACCGAGGAAAAGGCAACTGTATGCAATCATCAGCTTAACCTGAAATCAAGTGCAAGTATTTAAAGTGAGGGACATCAAAAGTCCCAGGAATATTGAAAATTCTCTTTCTTTCAGCCCTCAAAAGAATAATGCCCACATACACGGTCAAATTGGGGGTGTGGGTGGGGAGGAAGTGGAGGTGGGAGAAAAAGTACACACATATAAATGACATTACTCTCGATTTCTTATCTGATTGCGTTATTTGTTAGCTTTAATGCATGTCTAAATGAGCATGGCAACAAGGAAATAGGAATCTGAAAGGGAAATGGCTGGTTTCAAGCAATTCAATTGAAAAACAAACTGAAATCTCTCAGGATGGGAAAATGAAGAAAAAAACTTACAAAAAACAAAGGAAAGACAATTTCCAAGGGTGCAACAGGGACAGGGGGAAACGGTACTCACCTTCTGCTTATCAGATTTGGGGGTGTCTCTCATATCACTGCGGCACTTATGTTTAATTTTTAAGCATTTTCTTCTATGCAGTAGGACTTCTCCTATGTACTTCTGTAAGTTGCATTACTTGTTATATAAGGAAGGAGAGGGGAAACAAATTGACAAGAGTTGTCATTGGAGGTAGTACTCTTGTGTAATTTGCCCTGACATGACATGGTGATAGAGAACAAGATGGTGATAGACAAGGAATACTCTTTCTAGACTCATTTTTAAACAAATATGTTCAGCCATGATAGTGATGCTTTTAATGAGCTCTTGCTTTAAATAGAGAATGCTTGTCTCATTACTGGGTGCTGCCATCTTGTTCTTTTCTTTTTTTGGGGGGGGGGAAAGCTTGTATTGAATGATCTCCATTTCAAGATTAGAAAGAGAGACTTTATTTCACTAGTTGAGTCATTAAGATTCCTCTATTTGTTCTCAGCTAGCCACAGAGAAAATCATAATCTGCAGTTTATTCTTTATTAGCAGTACATTTTTTTACTCGCACACATTTATAAGAGACAAACAGCTGTAAGCACAGGTGGCTGTTCACCAGGTGACTGTAAGTAATATCTTTTCTACAGTTCTAGATGCTAGGCATCTGCGGCAGATAGAGGTTGCTCTTCCTTTCAAGGAAAGGCATATGGGCATCCTACTCTGAAGTGAAAGAAGGGTAAATACTTATCTGATAAATTAGAGACTTAATGCTGTGGGGGACATTAATGATACCACTGAGTGGAAATGAAAGCACTCATGAGAGAACAGATGGATCAGTATCATTAGCTACAACCACATCTTATTAGAACAAAATGTACGGATTGAAGATGGTAGAGAATTTTCCCCGTGTATATGGAATACTGTACTGTCTTTTAATAGGGTGCGTGCATGTGTGTATGATTGGCATGTGTGCAGAGGAGAATGTTTATTCCTTGTCCTTCCCCATAATAATAATAATAATAAT
>JANHFT010006304.1:143527-159969 GCA_032467955.1 Pseudoxenodon macrops
TGATACCCATTGTCATCGGGGCACTTGGTACCATGTCCAAGAATTTTACAAAACACATCAAGAAATTGCAGCTTCCTACAATAACACCAGTGGAACTGTACAAAAACTGCACTACTCAAAACATCATATATTTTAAGAAGATACTTGGTTGATACCTAGGATGCTGGCAGAAGCCCATATCAACCATTAGCACCAGTCAGTGGTATTTATGACACATCTTTAAATGTTCAGTTGACTGAGTGTCATGTTTAATGAAACTATAAATTTCTATAAATAATATAAAAATATGTGGATAATGGATGTGGGAGTACCTGGAGATAGTAGAATAGAACATAAAGAACTGGAGAAGATCACAAAATACAAAGACTTGCAAATAGAAATAGAACAACTGTGGCAGAGGCAAGCAAAAGTAGTACCAATGGTCATAGCCACCTTGGGTGCAATCCCAAAACAACTGGAGCCCCACTTGAACACCATCGACATTGACAAATTCATCACCAGTCAATTGCAAAAGGCAGCTTTACTCAGAACAACTTACCTCCTGCAACAATATCTGTAACACTATCAAGCATCCACATCTGCCTAACTGACTATCCTTTTAACTTAAAAAATGTTCCTCTTTAAAAGTTCCAGATATTTCCTATCTATATTAGTTAGAAAAATAGACGTGTGAAATCTATTGTCAGTTCAAGGTGGAACAAAAATAATGTTATTGTCCAAACTACTATATGTAGTTTCTATGTTTGCTCACTTTTTTCCATTTGAGAAAAGCCCAGTTTTATTACACGAGCTCACATCTGTTCTTTTCTACACCCAGTGTAAACACAATCTTAAGAATCTGATGCAAGCTGATAGTTAATGTCTCCAGAAGGTAAGGCTGGCATAGCAAGTTTCCCAGAAGCCCCAAAAATCTAAATGTGCTGTAAGAGAGAAAAAGACAGATTTTTTTTGAACTTCATGTGAGCCATGGCAGAAGTCTTCCTGATGTCTGTTGCTGTATGGAGATCTCAGAAAAAGGAACAGATGTTGGTATCAGTACTGGTAATATTTATTCAGCAATATATAAAAAAATATACAACACAAAAGTACAATCAGATGGGTGAAATAAAATTCTAATGTAACAAGGAGTCTCTAAAATAAAAGTGTAACATAGGTTATATAGTATATGTTAATAAACAGCAAGTATCAGTCTAAACTATTACAATTATGGAGTAGAAATGCTTGTCACCTAAAGCAAGATAGCTAACCTAGGTGCAGGATCTACATATTTGTATATGAGGGGTTGCCACCATACACCATACACCAATATCTGCCACAGAGAGGAAGGGACAAGCTATTGTCCAAGGCACCTGATGACCAGATAAGGAATAATGGATGGAAACTGATGAAGGAGAGATTCAACCTAGAAATAAGGAGAAATGTCCTGACAGTGAGAACAATCAACGAATGGAACAGCTTGTCTTCAGAAGTTGTGGGAGCTTCAGCACTGGAGGCTTTCAAGAAGAGATTGGACTGCCATTTGTCAGAAATGGTGTAGGGTCTCCTGCTTGGGTGGGGGGTTGGACTAGATAACTTACAAGGTTCCTTCCAACTCTGTTAATGTAATATAATCATATTAAATCTGAAGTAATATATAGGGCAGAAGTGATTGTTCCTGTGATCAATTATACCTTATCTTCATCACAGCAACAGAATTTGGCTACTGAACAATAAAGGGAATAACATTAATGAAATGTTTTTGAAGAACGTGCTTGAAATGTTCTAGAACAGCGGTTCTCAACCTGTGGGTCATGACCCCTTTGGGGGCCGAATGAACCTTTCACAGGGGTTGCCTGAAAGCAATACCACATCTTATTAGAAAGAGCAGGGCCACACCTCCTTCATTCTGCTTGCGCCAATCAGCCTCCAAGGGATCATTGTCTCAGTGTGCCAGTGTTTGGAGCCAGAGGAGTGGCGATGGCTGCGGCGGGCGCTGCCTTGCGAAAGAGAGGGGCTACCTGACAGGAGCGGTGGTGCAAGGCCAGCCGGCATTGAGCCGATTGCAACATGAGAGGTATTGGCGGGCGGATCAGATGGCTGCGCTTGACGAGGGACTGGGAACAGTGGGAGGAGGGATGGAGCACCTGGCGTCACTGAGGCAGTGCCCTGAGAGGTGGCCAGGGCCAGGTTTGGTCTCCCAGCAGCGAGGGGAAGGGGGTGCTCCAGGAAGAACCAGGAGGAAGGAGCTGAGGACCGAGGCGGGAAGGATGGTGACAATGTCTCTTCAGTCTGCAGCCACCGCCTCCTCCTTGGAGACTTGGAAGCACAGCAAACTGGGCACAGCTGCCAAATTGCGGCAAAGCATCGGGAAAGTCCCTCAAGTGAGTGGGTAGTTTTCTTACCTCCAGCGAGTTCAGGGATGCACAAACATACACCCCTGCACCCCTTCCTCCCTTGGGATTGGGAGGGGGAGACAGCAGCCATCCCTGAGTTGCTCATCCCAGCCCTGTTCCGTTTGGAGACTGGCGACCAGAACCCTCCCCCACACTAACGTTTTATGGTTGGGGGTCACCACAACATGAGGAACTGTATTAAAGGGTCACGGCATTAGGAAGGTTGAGAACCACTGTTCTAGAAGGTTCACATAAAAATTATCTGGTTTTCTTAAGACACTGCCTAATAGGGGCAGGATGTAAGTTGGCCTAATACTCAGTAAAATTTACAATGTAAGATGATGTAAGTAATGGATTCAATCTTCCTATCATCATATGAACAGTGTGCTTGGTTAATAGTGTTATGTGTTTTGGAGTAACTGCCTTGTAGCATTACGGATATGTCTAGCTTTGAAAAATGCTATCCTCATCCTGCAGAAAATTAGGTTCTGTAAGCAACTTATTAACTGCAGCCTGGAATTTTATATCCTTTATTTTTTGGGTGACTGGTTGCTTGGCTTAGTCGTACCCTAAAGAAATTAAGAATGGTGCAGAAAATCTACACAAAACCAACTTCCTTTCTAAGTCTCCCCCTTCCCGTTTTCAGGGAGCCATATTTGTTCTTATTCTTTACCTACTAAAATCCTAGATTCTTATTTTTGCTGGAAATATAATTTTCTCTATAGCCCTCTCCAGATATACACAAACCAGTATTCATACCACCTTCCGTAATTTTCCATTCTTTATCAGTGATTAACTTTTACATGCTCTCTGTATCTCTAACTCTTTCAAAAAAAATACACACACACACAACACCTCTTGAGTAGCGAGGAAAGAATGAACTAATATCACTACATGTTGCCTAAAACTTTGAGGTATCCCATACATAATTTATGAGTGGCATTTTAGTAAACTTTATGTTCTCCTCTATGAAATGTGACTGTGAGTTATACACCATAGTTTCCCTGCATTTTACATACCATAAGAAGATGGGGCATAGAAGATTGCTTGTTCTATAATAATGACCTCATCGTGAAATCTTTGATATTCTTCTAAGAAATTACAATGGATCCCTAGTCACAGACTGAAAAAGCATGTTATAATTCACTAACACTTTCAGTCTGAGGTTATTACAAAATGAATACCAAATGATTTGATACCAGAAATGATTAATAGCTGCTTTTGAGACTGACTTATCATACTTCTGAAGTTGGTGGCTTTATTGTCCTATCAAGAAGATGTAGATTAAAAAAAACTTTCATCTTATTAAAATACTCTTCAGCATGTTAGTAAGCATTTAATTAAAGCCTCATGCAGTTCATTAGAATGGGCCTGTTTATTCTTCTAGACAAGTTATTAAAGTTTGAATTGAATTGAAATGCTTCATTTGGAGGAGGAATATGGAATATGGAAATAGTGTCTTCTTTTTTATGTAATACCCTGTAACAAGGCTTATATCAGACCAACTTTGAAGATAATATATTGTTTTTTGGTGTTTTTTTTAAAATCTTGAGATAGGATCTATGTTCTTTCTGTAGAAATACTGCTAGCCACTACTTTGTTATCTTGATATCTGCCATGATGAATTGGGGATCTAAACAAACCCACTCTATTTTTCTTTGGAAATTGGAATTATTGACAATGGGTTAAAAGCAAGGAACAGATAAAAGATGTAAGATTAAGTTTTTCCATCTTTATTTTTAATTCTCCTTTGTTCCCCAAGAGAAATATATATATATACTATTTTTATATATTTTTATATATACTATTTTTTTCTGGCCTATATTTCTCAAAACTAAACAAAATAATGCTATTTTTAAAAAAAATATCTCTGTACAGTTGCCTATATCAGTAAGATAAATAGGAGCTGCATATGAACATAGCCACAAAGTTTATTCAGTCCATTTTATTCAGTTCTTTCAACTAAGATGATTATCATTTTAATCAATCTTGTTTCTGATTCCCAAACCAATTAGTGGCAATCAGGGGCACTTTTGTACATTTGTAATACACCTAGAATAATTTATGTAAAAAAGAACCTCTAATGATCCTGTACTGATGATGGAAACAGATGTTAGAAGCTTTAGGGAAACAGTGCAGTGTCAGGATGAATCCTCAAAATCAGATTCTATTTCAGAAAAGTGTCACTGTCTACTAATTTTGAAGGATGGACAGTAGAATAATTATTTTAGGGATTCTGAAAAGCACTTGTGACCATGATGTATTTTTTTTCGTCAACCTTCCCCTCCTACATAGATAAACAAAGTCAACAACTACAGATTTAAATGCCTATAGTCATTTATGAAGTCAATTATTATTCTGAGAGATTGGCAGCCTTCTGGCCAGGATATAAAGATGGTTGGGTGCTCTGTCAATACTAGGATAATTTTGTCCTTGGTTACTGTATAGGACTGCTGTCTATGGTCCTGAAGCTGAAACACAGATATCCTCACTGCACACATATAAGAATTTTAAAATAAGAGTAAGTGGACAGTGCAGATATAGACTCTGAAAAGATATTTAGGACAAGATCTAGAAATTTTTCAAATCATTACTGTGTATTTTTAGATGTATAAGTAAATCAAATATTTAAAATTATCAGAACCTATTGTCAAGACATTCAATTCATGAGAAGCATTTTTAGCTGACAGATTATCATTGTATGACAAAAGAGTCTTTTGTAGATTAAAAAAAAACACTTCCATAAAATTGGGAGTCAGATTTCAGTATCTTATTTAAAACAGGTCTGAACTTCTACTCCCAAATAATAAGCAGAATATGATTGCTTCTCTATTTGTCTCTCAGTTTCTACTTATGTAGGCTCAGCCATAGCCATCCACTGATTTTTCCTTAGGTTTGTAATTTTTTATTCAGATAATACTAAATTATTTAATAAAACATGGAAATCATCAAGCCAACCCAAAATAAACATTTGAACATAAGGTCACAATAGAACACATGGGCAAATCACTGAGATAACTCTTAGTACAGGTCAATCTGTATGCATTAGAGGGATCGGTTTTGTCAATTTCTCCTAGATCCTTTCAGACTATTATCTCATAAATTATATTGAATGGTCTCTCACTGCCGGTCATATGAAATAAAAATAATTTGTATGTGATTATTAAAGCTAAGCTATAAATCACCAGACTATTGTTGCCATCTTGACAAACTCTTATTGTTGATGAATTTTATAAGAAATTATATTATACCAGCTGTTGGTTGAGCATATTTTCACCTACCCCAACCATCAATGATTTATTTTTTATTTTTGAAGTTTTATATCTGAAGGCTTCTAGTTAATTGCTGTGTGTTTTAATTGGAGACTGGTATGATATTCTTTTGATCAGAGTTGCAAGCTTTGCTCAGATAAATCTTCAGGGTGTTTTTTGTAACTCACTGGATTGCTTGGGGGCCTCCTCTCATTTCAGGGATGTGTCAGAAGAAATCAGCTCAACTTCAGAGACAATAAGTATGTTACAGGATATAGCAGTGTTACAGTCCTCTGTTTCTTCTTTGATTAAAATTCAATTGATAGCATGCATGCGGTAATCACCCGACATCTCCGGGCTCATGTAAACACAAAGTGCAGCTCAGCAGCTTAGAGAGATTCATGTGGGGATTTTACGATGCATTGCCTACATACACTGTAATCCTGTATAGAATGGTGATTATAAAGAATTCCAACACAATGATACTGGAATAAAATTGGGATATTGCCTCCATGGTGCAAAGACATCTGTCTAACTTTTAGTTCTACCCTCACACACCAAAAGAAAAGGAAAAGCAAAAAAGATGAAAGGGGAAAGGGGAGGGAAAGGAATTTGTGCTGGGGGTGGTTGGAAGATTGCACTTGCTTTTTAAATTTGATGAAGTACCTACTTGGATCTTGTTTTTACTCTGTGTGTGTGTGTCTGTTCAAATGAATGGTGACAGAAAATGTACCTACTGACTTTCTTTTGAGACAGAATATAGGTAAATCTTTTCATTGGTCAAGTAAGTATTATACATACAAACATGCATTTTTCCACAGTTACACACACACTACATACACTAGAGAAGACTAAAGATTTTAGGTAGAGGAAAGATCTTGATATACACATATAAAAGATGTAAAGTATACTGGTAAACCTTTGAAGAATGGAATCATAAAATAATAGCCACAATATCAACAATGTCAGTAATAATGTCTGCTGGATAGACTAGCAAATACAAATATAAAAAGATCATAATAATAAACATAAAAACCAAAGTCTTAAAGAACTGCATGATGGACAAAGAAGAAATGAATAGATATCAAATCCTATGATAGTGAACTTTAGAAGTAAAATGAAGGAATATAAAGTTGGTTTATTTGATCAAGTTTAAAACATATGTTGTTATTTCTGGCAACCTTTTAAGGTGTTCTGTTGACACCAGGACTGAAAATATGATATTTTATGATTTTGTTTATATGGGATGGGATATGGGATGAAGAAGTAAATATTTGTAACTTTAGAAAGGATGAAAAGTTCCTAAATTTGTTTATATTGGTGATGAAAGTTGGAAATCATCTTTATATTTTTTTTTACTCTTTTCTTGTTATACTTTTATTCCTGTTATACTGTTATTACTGTTATTAGTTTTACTTTCTCTTTTTCTTTTTTCTATCTCTCTCATTGCACTTTTTACTCTTTCTCTCTTTTCCTTCTTTAAATTTAGTGTGTATTAGATTTTATTATAATCAAAATTCTTAATAAAAATTCTATATAAGACAAGTAAGCTGCTACTCCAAAGATCTTTTTAAATTGTTTAAATAATTACGATCCAAAGTGCACTTGAAACTGGGATTTGGTCAAGCCCAGGGTCTATTAAAGGGCCTGTTGAGCTATAAGCCTGATCTTCCTTATCTCCTGCTGCTCTATTCAATAAATGTCTGAACCAAAGATGGGTTCATCCTGGTTCTGTCCGGTTCTTCCAAACCATTAGTAAAAGTGGTGGGAGTGTCTGGCCAGCTGCCCCGGCTGATCTAAGCATGCGCAGAAGTGCCGCACACATGCGAAGCACATGCGAAGCACATGCGAAGCACATGCGAAGCACATGCGAAGCACATGCGAAGCACATGCCCGCCTGCCCCGAACTGGTAGTGGAGGTAAGTAGAACCCACCCCTGATCTGGACCCTGAAATTTTTGTTGTGAACAGCTGCCTTCGGGAGCCCAAAAGAGTGATCTCTTCCATTTCTCCTTGCCCAGAGATGATTTGCTGGCCTGGACCCATAGTTTAATCATAATTATAGCCTCTGCATCATCTCTATAATTTTGGAAACATATCAGTCTACCATTTTTCCCTGATAGTCCCTATGTTTGGATGGTTTGCATTAAAAAAAATGTTATAGAAATAATTTGCCAGGAAGTTGGTTTGCAAACTTGTTCTGGTTTTTCAGTATAAAGATATGTTTCCTACTCAGGTCTTTAACTATTCATTTGCGAGTTTCATAAAAATGTACAGGGGAAAAAAAGTTACCATTTATTCTGGTCCCTGGGTCTCTTAAATGAGTCAAAAATGACCAGCAACAATGTTAAAATGCTATGTGAATTGTTTGATTGGCTCTTTCTGGCAGTCTACACGCTTGCATACAGATAAGTACACATACCTACTGTTCAACTAATCTCTAAAACAAGATTGCAAATGTTAAGCAACATAGTTTACTGAGCATAAGCATTGTTAAGTTGGCACAAATTTCTCAGTTCCACACTGCAGTAGCTACCTCCATACTTACTAAAGGGTATTAGAACAAATTGAATAACATAATAAAATTGCCTGCTCAAAGACCATTACATTATTCAGAATGATCCCACAAGAACAGCAAAACATGAAAAATTAAGCATCAAATATAATCTGTATGTTATTTGTTAGACAAAGAGTGCAACATTTCTTTTCTCATTTCATTCTAAACTAAATTTCTGGCAGATAATTTGGCCAAGGAAAAATGCATCATTCCATGTTCTAAATACGCACTTTCCTGATATACTATATATATATATATACATTGACAAACTGCATCTAAATGCAGAATCGCCTCTTGTTATTTGTAGGGAAGACATTTCAAAAGGTATTAGTCACAACCAGAACATTTATTTTTTAAAATAAAAATTTAAGTCTGGAAAAAAATCAGTCATGCGAGTTAGATGAAATGAACAGATATAAAACTTCTTTGAATATACTATATTATAATTATATTAATCGTTAGGCATCATGATATTACCAGTGTATTTCCCTGCCCCCAATTCTTTGTTTAAATTATTATATTCAAAAGTATACATATTCCAGATATAGCTTTAGTAGTACCTACTATATAGTACTTCTAAAGCTTAAAATTTACACTTTAGTAATGTAGTGCAAATGTATCTGATACACTTTACTTGGCACCTTATACATTGTAACACTTAAAGGCAATAATAAAATAAAAATAAATAAACAGCACCTGTGAACAATGTTATCTAGCAACTATCTCTAGATAGCTTCCAAAATAGAAAGAGAAACACCAGTTTTTTTATTGTTCCCATATATCCTCTGCTTTCTCAACTAAGTTGCAGTTTAATTGTTGAATGTAAGTAAAAAAGCAACCTCAGTCTTTAGCTGTTCTCCATTTTCACCTCCCCACCCCCCTCACCGACAGGAGCAGATTGATGTTTGATCTTTCTGGAACAGTTTTTGGTGATTGATGCAGAGCGTTTTAGAAGGGCTGGCGACATCTCTTGTAATTACACTGCTCAGACATCAAGATTGCATTACCTCAAATTGCCTGGAATGATGTAAATTTATCAAACATCCGGTGAGTCGTTCCTCCTGGCTTTCACTTCTCTCCGTTAGACTCCTTTATCTCATAGAATAGGGACCAGAGGGGATTATATAGCTACACTTTGTCAGCTTTAGTCTCTCATGATTCTGCTTGACCAAAGTGGGGCAGGGTAGGGTAGAACTGCGGAGAAGGACGTCTTCCCACCTTTTTTGTTTTATCATCCCTTGCTGCCTCACACACATATTCTCTGCAGTGGGAAGAAAGGACGCATAATGTGATTTGAAAGCCCAGGATAGTTGAAGCAACAGGGTTTCAACCGGAGCAACAGCAATCATGTCTGCTTAGTGAGGTAAAACATGCCCTGTTTGTATTCTAGACAGAGGTTTTCAATTATGCTTGTTAAAGACCCAAAGATTAAAGAGCATAAAGATTCATTTCCTAAGGCACTATCTTGAGGAATGCTTAATAATCATCATCATAATAAATGAATAGCATTTTCCTGGCATTTGTTCTTTCATTGTTAACAGTTCTTGTGCTGAATGGTAGGGAGGTGGACAGGATTAGTTTATAGACAAAGTAACAAGAGATAACTGCTCAGAATTTATTGTGCGTTCCTGAAACAATCAAACTATTTCAAAGACCGATTAGCTGGGAAATGCGTTTCCATGTGTTTTATTAAATTCGTTTGTTTAGCTGGTAAACAGCTTTGTCAGGGTTCCCTACTGGGCTATACCTGTGGGTGTCCTCATTGCAATAGTTCCATCAACTGTGTAGTTCACAGAATAACAGTAGTTTCCTCATTATTTAAAATTTAGGAATTTTGTAACAAGTGGACTAGAAAGAGGAGCTTTCTGATATTGCTGCCCCATGAAAAGAAATCTGTTGTTCTAAAAAAAGAGGTGACAAGATAGCTCTGGGTTTCCAGACAAAATTATAAGGGCTATATATTTTCCCTAGTATATCCTGCCCTGTGCTTTATTTGCATATGTAAACACACATCCATATTTATATATCTATTTATAACTCCCTTTTTTATTAACCTGTACTCCCTTAATAAGGGTAGAATGGAGGTGACTGGATGGAGCTAAGCATTTACTGACCGGATGCCCTTCCTTATGCCATGCAGAGTTGGCAGTAGTTTTCTTTTTCTTTGAGTCCTAGGAGAGAAACATCAGCTGTACCTAGGATTGAACTCTCAACCTTTCGAGCGGGAGACAAGCATCTTCACCACTAGGCCACCGTGCTTATCGTCTGTCTGTCTGCCTATCATTATCTATCTATCTATCTTTCTATCTACCTGTCACTCTGTCTGTCTATCATCTATCGATCTGGAAAATAATTTGCTGATCAGGATTCTTATAATGATTTTTTTTTTTACTTTTGGGCAAGGAATAGGATATAAGATAGAACCAAGGGACAGAAAATAAGGTAGGCAAGATAAAACTGAAAGTGCATCCTTTCTGTTAGTGCATTGTAGGACAACATGATGCCAATTAAACTCTGACAAAAAATTCTGTAAGAGTTAGGAACAGGGCCATTTATAGGCTTCAGTGTCTGGGACAGGCATTCCTCCCAATATAAACTAATTAATGACTCTTATAATCACTTCAAAGGGAATTTTAACTTAAGAAATATGATATGCGATAAGTTCATACTTTTTTTGTAGACTTAGTTGGAAAAGAATTCCTACGTTGTTTAAAATGTGTGTTTTTTAGTCGATATAACTTCTTCCATTTTTTGTCTTACATTAATGATCTTTACCATGCATACATGTGCCAAAAAAAGTCTAAATGATCTGAAATCACTTTTAATTTTATACATAAAATTAATGTAGGTCTCGATTTTGGTTTGTTACATTTTCAAAACTGAGATACAGATAGTCCTTGACTTATGACCACAATTGAGCCCAGAATGTATGTTGCTAAGTGATAAATTTGTTAAGTGATTTTTGCTCCATTTTGTTTTCTTGCCACTTTGTTAAGTGAATCACTAAATTAGAAACTAAGTTAAGTGAATCATACTTCCCTATTGACTTTGCTTGTCAAAAGGTCGCAATCACATGACTCAGGAACACTGCAACCATCATAAATGTTGTCAAGCATCCAAATGTAAATCACGTGACCATGGGAATGTTGCAATGGTCATAAATATGAAAAATGGTCATAAGTCACTTTTTTCAGTGCCGTTGTAATTCCAATGGTCACTAAGCAAAAGTTGAGGATTACTTGTATTGGAAGGGGGAGAGGTCAGACTAAATCAATAGTGACAGTAATATACTGAGTTGTTTTTATAGGAAAACAACATTTAGGAATTCTGAGCCAGACTATACAACACTTTGCATGCATTTCTTCTCATTCTTATTCAAATATATAGGCATAAATGTTTATTTTGGGTTCCTCCCTCTAACCTAGTATTACATCTGTTAAATCAGGAATAGGTAACCTGTGGCAGCCAATACGCTTCTTTTTTAAATCATTCTGCCAATGCAGCTGATACTTTCCACAATTTTTAAGGGTGAAATAGTTAAAAGCTAGTAATATGTGCCATAGGTTGAGAAGAGGAACTCATCAAATGAAAATCCATAACCTGTCAAACTTCACCCAAGGTTTGCTATTGTAATCCTATCCTAATTTCTGATTCCCAAAAATATTAAGTGCGTCCCATGGCATACAAAACTTTGAGGCTAACAGTGGGAAATAATTATTTTTCTTCTCATATTTTTATTTTTTTTAAAAACAAGTGCTATATAATGCCACTAGAGTAAACTGCCTGCATATCATAACTTCAATTCTGATCTATTCATTGGTTTTGATATGAAAAGCAAACAAACAAATGAAAGAGCCCCCTCAGATGGAAAAAGCAGTAAGCATTCCAACTTGTAATCCCTAAGTATTTTACATGAAAAGTCTTTTGTTATTAAGAATACGCTTTTATTTCTTGACATGAGGAAAATGAATCAGTAACATCATTCTAAAAAAATTATGTTTAAATGTAGATTTTGAGTTGCTGCCAGGATTGGATAAAACCTATACTGTACATTACAATTGCTATAAAAATCAATAGAGCTCTTTCTGGGAAGATACATTTCTCATGTCAAAACTGCCTGCATTTCTGTGTGGCACTTTTCCATGGTTCTTATTTTTCCATGCACTAACATAATCATTAATAGGGCATACTCAAAAGGCTGTTTCATGACTAGAATGTAACATAGGGGAAACATAGAGTAGAACTTGAATTGGATGATGCTTTGCTAGCCTTTCCAAATGCAAATTCATTTATCCTAATGTTCTGCCACCTGGGGTACATATATTTCCTCCTTTTCATGATACATTATGTTGATAGAAGGACAAAAATATACATTGGTTGAATCCAGACCAAACCCAGTTTGGTTAACCTTCTCCTAACACTTTTACTTCTATTTCCTATCGTACTGCAGGCTAATTAGAATTCATCTGTTAGAAGCTTTTCTTTTTAAATTTCTGCAAAGGAAAAAAAGTGAAGAATGTAATGGGGGTGGAGACCTATTCCTCTTTCTTATTTGCAGAGACCACTTCATATCAAGACCTCTCATTCCCTTTGTATTAAACAAAACAAATTAGTAAGGTCTAGGAATACATGTCACTAGAAGGCAAAACCATGTAATTGCATCTCATTTACTGGCACTTTGGCCACATAATGTTGGGGTAATTCACTGAAAAAAGCAATTATTTCAGGAAGCGTTAGCAGTAAAAGGAAACCAGGCCATCAAAGAACATGGTGGCAGGACACCATCAAAGCTGACACCAGCCAGAGAATAGAAAAACACAAAGAAGTAGTGCAAGATTGGAAGATGCGAATCACCAAAAGTTGGACACGACTGATTGGATAATATCATCATTAGGAATACCAAATTCAGGCTGCAAAAATTTAGACCAACATGATATTTTACCCAAGAGCTACACTTTCTTCCTAGTTAAGAAGTGATCAACTAGAGCTTTGAATTCCAGATTGGAACCCTCATATAGTCAAATTCATTCAATACTAAATACAACCTGAGCTTTGACATTGTATTTATGTAGTAATCCTCTGGCCTTCTTCCTCCAATTTTATTTATTAAATATTTGGCGTCCCATAAACTGGGAGCCTAGATAAAACAGGGGGCATCTGGTATCCCCTTAGCCAGAAGACTAGTTCAAGACTTCATGATATCATTAACCATTACCCTACAGACCAGGTAGTCAGCAGTAAGCAAAGCTTCACTGCTGCAATCAATAGGTGTTAAGGAGTTGAGGGTTTTCTTTCCAGGTCTTGACAGTGAATTATGTAATAGAAAGGAGTTCTTTTTTAATTGCCTTTTCTCTCCAGGCTTGGTGGACTAAATAGGAAAAATGGGACAATTAATTATATGTGGTATTCATGCAATACAAGTGGCTCATTTGAGTTAATCCTAAAGAAACTTTCAGTTTAGGTCAATTAATCCTTGACCCAGTTAACCATGTTCTGAACTGAACTCTACTTTTAAATATAACAGAATTCCTTTTTATGTATACTGTCCTCCATTTGGTCTCATTTCTTCTGCTTAATTATACCTTAGTTATGTGATCTTTTCCTTGGTTTCTATAACTCTGACCACCTCGATTACCTTCTTCTAAATTTAAATACATTTTAATTTTTTTCTGCACATCATCAGACTCACCAAATTAGATTTGGAATTTTGATAGCAAATATAAAATATCATAGCTGACACTAGTTAATAGAAATAAAAATATTCTGTCTCTTTGTTTCCTTCTGTAACTTTGTTACAGTCACATTACAATTACACCAGAATTAAAGTAACTCAGAGACAGGCAAAAACCAGGAACTTGCCAAATAAAATTGACTTTTGCTAACCAATCTGCTGATTAAAACTATCAGACACAATGAATTTATATATCCAGAAAACAAAGTGCATTAGAAGAGTGTTTCAGTAACAAAATCAACTCCACTCTTTTAAATAACCAAGTTTAATTCCAAATTAAACATTAACTACACCTTTGAGATATTATTGGAAAAAAATACATATGAATGCACATTTGTTCCTGTCTAAGGCTGAGTAGACATTTTTCTCAAAATGGTAAATCTGGTTACTATAAACACACACACACACACACACACACACACACACCTACTCGTAACACAAAATGGGGGCTTATCTGTTTCTTTAATCCGCAAAGTAAACAAAAACAAATCCATGTGATGCGTGCATCACCAGATCAGGTACAACCTGATTTAATCTCAATAAGGAAAAGAGAAAATAAAAAGCTAATAATCACCCCTACAATGAATTATTAATATAATCCTAGCCCTTATCCTTATAGATTCAACTGAAGCCTGACTAAAGTGATTCATTAAGGGAATCCCAAAGCATTGCAATTTGAAAGCAAGATCTATATTATGTATTGTCAAACAAATAAAGAGGTAATAATTTTAAATTTTGTGACAGTTTTAAAATTAGTATCTTAAATGCAAGGAAAAAAAGTAACTTTTTACAAAAATTACAGTCTAAATTTTTGCCTTTTCTATAAGGTTTTGTTCATATTAAAAAATTTTAATCACTCCCTTGAATATGGGGAAAAATAATGTTTTAAACTTTATCTTTTCACAACATCACAGACACATAAGTTTGACAAATTTTAAACAGAAACATACATCTGCTGATACATGTACACAACTTTGCACATAGCTCGGTAAATTTTAACCATTATGACTCTCCAAAGACATTCCAAACATTCCAAAGTTTAACTGGTAATACAAATGTTGTATACTTGCAGACAACAATCTTTAATAGCAAATCCAAGGTATGCATTTTTTGCAAGAAAGCAAGCCAAGAGTTTTTTCCTCTCCAGCAAGCAATGAAAATTAAGATAGCAACGTGCTTCTGTTTGAGTCTTTCAAATAAAAGTAAATTCCTAGTGTGATGGTTTAAATAAAGGTCTGCAACGCAGCAGAGACACATCTTGCCATCAACAGTAAAGCCATACAATATTTTGAGGTATTTGAGAAAAAACACCATCACTATGTATTAACATTTGTTTTATAAAGAAAGAGGATTTGCTGGTTTTGAATGCCCGATTTATAACACAATAGAATGTTGTATTTCCCCAATAGAAATGTTGAGGAAATGTTGTATTTCCACAATAGAAATGTTGTATTAAATTATAAGGTAGTGCATAGTAGCACCCATCCCTTTGTGCCCATTTATTATATAACATGTTTAGAATTTTTCTAAGCACCTGAATTTCTAGTGCACAGTATTCTATATTGCGCACTAGTGTGCTTGTGGGCCAGATACCAAAAAAGGTGGACATCAAGAATGCTTACAATCAATAAAGAATTATTAAAAAGGTGCCCGTGCTGCAGAATCCTGTCATGTGCCAAATTCCTGATGAGGAAGAAGTGCCAGAATCAACTTCCTAAAAGGTTGCTTTTATTAGGCAAGTTTAATAGGCTTCATCCTCTCCCCTCCAACCCCTGGAGTTGCTTAATTTAGGCATCAGCAAGGGAAAGTTTGCGCATTAGTGAGGATTAGCTACCTTGTTAAGCAACTAGCAGATATTGGGGTGCCTAGTTAAAACAAAAGTTGGAAATAATTATCTGACTGGGGTTAGGGGCAGGAAATTTCTTCTCTCACCATTTGCTGAAGTAAATAGGTAGAGCTAGCTTGTTTAAGCAACAATTTTTTCAGGTGTTAATTAAAAAAGTCAGGTCAATCACAAGGCATCCTAATAGCCCCAGGCTATTCTACCACTGTATTGCTTTGGTACCTTCCTCCTCTTCCTCAGAGAGAAAGTAATCACTCACCAAATCTGTCAAACTCTCCGATTAATGTTATAAGAATGAGTGCTGTTCAGACCCTTTTCCTTCTAGCACCTTTTTTGTTTTGAAGCCTGCAGACACAAACTTGGTTATTGTGGTATTTGGCAGGATCTCACTTGTCAGTTACCGTAAGTCATTTATTTATTCATATATATTTATATAATGTATATGGCCAGCCATATCACAGCAGTGACTTTCAGAAGCATATAAGGATTATAACAGCTATAATCAATGAATAGAATAGAATAGAATAGAATAGAATAGAATAGAATAGAAGTAGAATAGAAGTAGAATAGAGTAGAGTAGAGTAGAGTAGAGTAGAACAGAGCAGAGCAGAGCAGAACAGAACAGAACAGAATAGAATAGAATAGAATAGAATAGAATAGAATAGAATAGAATTCTTTATTGGCCAAGT
>JANHFT010006304.1:174353-193908 GCA_032467955.1 Pseudoxenodon macrops
ATCACACTTGGCCAATAAAGAATTCTATTCTATTCTATTCTATTCTATTCTATTCTATTCTATTCTATTCTATTAAATGGTGCTATCATGATAAGTATGTAATATGTGATATAGACTTTGAAGAAGCAAGACATAGTATTGAGGGGGGAAACTGAGAATACAATAAACAAATGGATCGTTGAACAAATCAACTCAGAGTTCTCACTCAAGGCACAAATGACCAGGTTCAAATTATCCAACTTTGGACAATTACGTGAAGACTTAACTCTCTGCAGAAAGCTTTAATGCTGAGAAAGGTGGAAGAATTGAAAAAAGGATGGCCAGCAGCAATGTGGATGGACTCAATTACAGTGGCAATCGGGAAACGCTGGGAGAACTGAAGAACCAGGTTAGGACAAAATCACCATGGAGGAAAACTAGCCATGTTATCACTAAGAATTGACAACGATTTAATGGCACATAATCAATTAATCAAACAAATGTGATGAGCAAAGTAATTGGTCGATTCTTCTGGCTTTGTTGCCATTACTCTTCATCATGTCATCACCCAGTGAGAAAAACACCTGCCAATCATGCACTGCAGCAAAAGAGGGTAAATTTGACTCTTCATTTCTATAACTCTCCTCCCAGATGATCACATTTGAAGAAAATCTGAGATGAATTGGGTTTTCTCTCTCTCTAAAAATCAGCATCTCAAAGAAAGATAAATCTCCAGTGCTTTTATTTATGATTTAATTCCTTATGTGGATTATTTGGGAAGCTGGCTGGCTTTAGGTTAAGACCAAGCAGGCACTGGCCTAGGGCATCAAAGCTTAGGGGGTGCCAATGCCCGTCCCTCCTTCTGAAACATTCTGAAAATGCACATTGTTGCATGGGAAAGAGACAGCGCCATCTGTCAGTGTGGCCTAGGACCACTTGCACCCCTGAGCTGGAAAGCCTGGAAGTGAGTTGTTCTCACCATTCCACGATTACATTTTTTCCCAGCCTGCATTCCATGCAGTTAGAATCTTCACAATCTGGTCAGCTGAGTAGTTTAGACGTGTTGCACAATTTGGATTGACTGCTATTTAAACTTAACAGCTGTTTCAATCATTCTTTGGAGGATGTAAAATGGGGATAGGTCCAGTGGTGGTATTCAACCGGTTCGGACCCATTCAGGCGAACCGATAGCGGTGACTACAGGTGGCCTCCCACTCGCCCTGGCGCTATGCTGTCCTATTTAGCCACATTTTCGAGGCTGGGCATGCGCATGAGCAAAGCACAGGCATGGAAGGCCAGGCGCATGCGCAGAAGGCGCGCGTGTGGTTAACCAGTGGTAAAAATATGTGAAACCTGACCATCATTGGGTCAGGGGTGGGTTCTGGATATTTTTGCTGCTGGTTCACTCAGGGTTGCGCTGTGTGTGCATATGTGAAGCGTGCGGGCGCACACAGCAATCCAAAACTAGCTTCTGCACATACGCAGAAGCAAAATCCAAGATGGCGCCCACGGAGACACCGACAGGACCGGTTCCATGACGTCATCACCAAGTTACTACCGACCGGTTCTATAGAACCAGATAGAACCGGTAGGAACCCACCTCTGCACTGGATAGGCTGTGTCAATGTGACAAAACCTGTGCTATGTTGGGCTACGTGGGAAGTTGTTTGTTTGAGGCAGGGACGTGTTTACAAGCAGCTCAAGGAGTCCCTGTGCTAAACAAATGGAGCTCTCGAACTATTTCCCCAGCTTAAAGTGTCATCAGCGCCGCACTGCTACATCCAGATCTTCTAGGGAAACAACAGCAGATTGGCAGCAGACAAGACTGACCAGGGAACAGAGGAGAGGAGGTGTGTCTCCATAGGCCTGAAACTGTCAGGAAGGCCTTTCTCAGCCCATTTATTAAAGGTCATCTGATTTCCACTCCGATGTGATGGGTATCAAAGCATAGCAGATTCTACGCAGGGCTGCAAAAGCTGCTGGTTGTTGTTGACGACAGAATGGAGGGGGTGGGGAGGTGGGGAGATTAATACACTACTTTAACACTAGTCCTAAGGCTATCTGGTTCCTCGCTCGTAGACTGGGGATAAAATGAAAGCAGAAGACACAGCAGGAAAAAAGTGTTTCCTGGTATATTTGTATCTTGATTTAGTGCAAATGAGAAGTGGCCAGAAATTATTCTGATTGCCTAATATTCTCCCCCCCCTCCTTTAACGGGATTGGTCTGAGCTTTTATAACTTCGGTTTGCAAGGCATCTGCTTTGCCAAGAAGCAAGGAATGCTCTTTAACATAAAGTTCCAGGCTGCTTCTGCTGACACTCTTCCAAGCTTCATCTTTACCAACATCCCTGTAACTCTTCCCATCCGGGCTGGACTTCATGAGTGTGATTTTGGTTGTGGTCTGCATCATATCTTGTGTCTCTTGACAGACCCAGGAGACGAGGGGAGGGGAAGGGAGAAGAGGGGAGAGGAAGGCTTGATTTTGCAGGTGCCTGAGATGTAGTAGCGTAACTCCCAACTGGATGTGATTCGTAAGGAGCACTGGACGTACTCAGAAAGGGGAGGTGGGGGGCAGTAGTGGAAAGCTTTGTCAACCAGGATGATGGCCAAGGTAGGATTTCCCTTGCTCCTTTCATCTTCATTTTCGGATGCCAAGAAAAACCTCGCAGCCCATTCTTCAAGTTTGGGATCGAGTATAGCTTCCTTACAATGGAGGCTTAATTGACGATATAGGGTTTGCCCTTCCAACCTTCCCAACCCATTTTTCTAAAGGCGAAAGTGATGTCCCAGCAGAACTATGGAATGTCCTTCTCACACACACACACACACACACACACACACACTCCCGCCTCCAGTCCTGGGGCTCGGGACATTGCCAGGTAGCTCAGCCACAGATTGAAAATATGCTCTGGCTGCACTCCTGGCTCTGTCTTTCTCCCTTGCTATTTTTAGCTGCCTCCAAATAACTTGTTTTTGTCCTGGAAATGGAAAGAGCTACCCTTCCCAGAGATAGAGAATACGGTGGTGCCAATTTTTAGGCACTAGGCTGGAGGGCAGAGGCTGTGTAATTATTAATCTTTGAAAACCGTGCGGTTTTGCCAACTTAGGTGGGGTATGAGCAGTGGTGGGATTCAAATAATTTAACAACCGGTTCTCTGCCCTAATGATTTCTCCCAACAACCAGTTCACGGAACTGCTCAGAACGTTAACAACCAGTTCTCCCGAAGTGGTGCGAACTGGCTGAATCCCACCACTGGGTATGAGTACCTTAAATAAGCAAATGCAATTTCTGCTCCCATCTTTCCTTTGTCGCTGATTGTTACAGTGCGCCATGGGATAATGGAATTTTTTTTTTTCCCTCATAAAAGGGGAAAGGAGAAACTAAGCTTTTCAGAGATTAGGACTGTTGTGTCCTCCTGATTGCTCATTTGCATGAACCGCCGTTGGTTGGCTAACTAGCGGCGGGAGTTATGAACCAATGCCAGTTGTCGGCAGGCGATCCGGGGGATCACTTAAAAGTAGCCTGCCAGCAGTCCGGATCTACTATGAGCTGACCCAATAAACGAGAGTTGACTGTTCACTGCGACTCGAGTCTTTCCATGCTGCGCGATCTAACAAGGACAGAATGTTTCTGTGCTAAACCAGTAGCCGAGTCAGATGTCTCTGGTCATCTAGTGCAGAGGTAGGTTCCTACCGGTTCTATCTGATTCTATAGAACCGGTAGTAACTCCGCGGTGATGTCATGGAGCCGGTTCCATCGGTGTCTCTGTGGGTGCCGCCATCTTGGATTTTGCTTCTGCTTCTGCGCAGAAGATAATTTTTGCTTCTGCGCATAAGCTAGATTTTTATCGGTGCACGCGCAGCGCGACCCTGAGCGAACCGGCAGCAAAAATATTCACAACCCACCCCTGATCTAGTGGGTTTATTCTTAATCAAGTAGGGTTGGGTTTTGTCGTTCAAATCAGCATGTGAATTCACAAATATGAAGCGTTCATGGAAAAACACAGCTAACGTGGGCCAAGCCACTGCTGAGGGGTGTGTGTGTGTGATCAATCTACTGCATCTCATGCTTGCAAAACCAGGGCAGCCTTATTCCACTGCCCTAAAAATGCAGAGTAGCTCTAGGCTAACTTCCTGCATATTTCTTTAGCCAGTTCTGAACATCCTTTCCTGGTGTGTGCCTCCACCTCCCTCTCAAAATGCAAACTCAAATGATATGTCTCTTATGTTGTGTGTGTTGCGGTTATGACTGTGCAATGCAGAGAAAGTGGGGCCCAATTATGGGGCCGTAGAGGCTGCTCTGCTCACTCTCTGCCTGTATGATTTATTTTCTGTGGGCACGGAGAGGGCTGCCCTCCCGTCACTTGGAAACGTAGGCATCTGTTTCCTCTCCCTCTTCCCTGCATCCCTCCCCCCCCCTGCAAGAAAATCAGCACTAGACTGGCTCATATTAGCTCTAGCAGCTCCTTCCCAATAAAGACACTTTTCCTTTTATGGCAAAAGCATCTGGAAAGTGATGGAGGGGAGGAATGGGGAGGGGGCAGCCACTCCCAGTTCAACAGTCCAATGGTACTCACTTGGCAGAACCTGGAGAGCAGCCCGAAACATCTCAGTGAGAACTGGCTGGCTGATGGTTTTGGGGGTAGGGGGGTGGGACGGGGGCATTTTTTCCACAAGAGGGTGCCGTGCCCAACTCCTTCTGGGACTGTTGCTCCCCATTGAACAGAATTAGAAGCATTCAAAGGAATTCAGAGCGAACAGAATGAATGCCAAGCCTTTTCCAGTTAGAGATCTGTCTGCCGCAAAATCTTTCAGCAAAGCTGAGATGGTCAGGCATTCCTTCTTCCCTGGGACAGGCTAAAACTTTAGAAAGCAGCTCCCTTGCACTCCCCTTCTTTGAAGCAGTGGCTGTGGCTTGGCCTTTAGATGCTTATCACACTATGACTACATTCAGGCAACGTAAAGCCCCATTAACAAGTGGCAATGCCTACGTTCATGCCGTATGCTTTACTGAAACAACTGAAACATTATGCATTTTGACTTAATACGATGGTCTAGTTTACTCAACAGGTAAAGACCACAACTGGTTTCTTATTCACACTCTCAGCATCAAACAGAGCTCAATTCTCGATAAATTAATTGATAGGTCCATGTAGTGTTCTTGGCACAATACTGGTGATTTGCCATTGCTTTCTTCCAGGATGCTTCTGCTTCTCAGGATAAAATCATGGGATTTCCTGGTGGTCTCCCATCCAAGTGTTGACTAGATCCAATCTTATTTATTATTTAAAAATCAGCCAAGGTTGGCTGGGAGCTACTGCCTAGCTGGGTAGTAGATTTAGCCAATCTCTACTTGTCTCGTATGCCGTATGAACCCATATATAGATATGTGTGCTAATCCTTGAAGCTTTTAAGGCAGAACTGGAAAGACCAAAACATTGGTTTTATGAAGAACACAGAGGACAGAAAGCCAAAGTCTTGTGAAGTGTGAATGCCACGCAGATATAGCCACTTCTAGTGGCCAACTTGCCAAGGACTAGCAAAGGCATAGCAGATGGTACACTGACCGCCTTCAAAAGGGCCTGATGGTTCCAGAAAATCATCATAGTCCTTAGGAGTACCCTTCTGGCATCCACACAGCCGGTTTCATTCAAAACCATCCCAAAAAGAAAGTCTTGAAATAATACAGGTAGTCCTCATTTTAATAAAGGAGAATATCGGTAGCTCAGGGTTAAAATGAGGGGTCCTTAGTGCTCTCTGAACTTGCTTGTTTTCTTGCAAACATTTCATTAACCAAACTGGGTAACATCATCAGTGCATTAATGATGACAGTCCTTATTTAGCAACTGCCTCATTTAGCAACCATTTGAAATTATGAAGGTGATGAAAAAGTAACTTTATGACCAATCTTCATGTTTATGACCTTCTCAGGTCTGTAAAGCAAAGGAGAGCTGAAATAAGATTGTAAGCAGAATAGAATAGAATAACAGAGTTGGAAGGGACCTTGGAGGTCTTCTAGTCTAACCCCCTGCTTAGTCAGGAAACCCTACACCACTTCAGACAAATGGTTATCCAACATCTTCTTAAACACTTCCAACGTTGGTGTTAGATCGCGCAGCGTAGGAAAAACTCGAGTCGCAGTGAACAGTCAGCTCTCGTTTATTGCAGTCAGATGTCGTTATCCGGACTGTCTGCTGGCCGTGGGGAACCCTCTTTTATGGGATTCCCCTGGCTTGCAGGCAGACAATTGCATTGGTTAGAATTTCCCGTCGCTAGTTAGCCAACCAGCGATAGGACATGCTAATGGGATTAGTAATTGTCTCTGATGGGGATCAGGATATGCATGGGGGATTAGTGAGAACACAACACATAGGGCCATTTTTTTGTCCTCTGGAGGGTGAAAAATGGCCCAACAGGCAAACCGGAAGTGACTTCTGGGTTTCCTGTAGGGCCATTTTTCTTCCTCTGGAGCCTTCAGGAGGCTTCCCTGCCACTTTTGCACGCAAGAAGAAAATGGTTAGCCATCACTGGTCTAGAATTTTTTATTTTTTAAAAACAACTATGGGAGGTGGGTCAACAAAATAGATTGAAATGCTATTTGAAACTATCATGCCTATCAACCGTGGAATAGAAAATCTCTTGACAGCCAGGCTTTAATCTATGTAATTGTGATAAGAATGGCCTTTTTTCTGGGATTCCAAAAATCTTTCAAAAACCTAGTCTTAATCCTGTGGTTGATGCTTATTATTTGTCAAAGGTCCTGTTTTGTTGGTTTTGTTGTTTATTAGATCATTTTAGACTCTGTACATCCTATCTCATGTTTTAGCAGCTTTTATGCTTTTTCTAGTTTTTTTAATTGTTCAGAGTCCATTGCAGTTGGCAGCTAATACCAAAATGTAAATGTAAATAAATAAATAAACAAGCAACCTGCAGACTGAGAGTTAGTAGAGCAACCATGAAAGCCTTGAACAAAGAGATTGAAATGTTGTGATCTCTTTATACCTACAAAGATCATAATCATGCAAGTCATACAGTAGTATTCCCTGTGACCCTCTATGGAAGTAAACCCTGGACTTTGTAAAAACAATGTAGGAAGAGTATTGACAATTTTGAGTGTTAGTGTTGGGAGAAAAAATCTCTTATGAATAGCCTGGACAGCCCAAAATACAAACAAATGGATCATAAAACATGCCAAGCCAGAGTTGTTCTCTCATGAGGTACAAATGAGCAGGCTCAAATTATCTTACTTTGCATACATTATGCAGCGATCCAGTTCTCTGAAAAAGGCTGTAATACTGTGAAAGGTGGAAGGAAAGGAAAGAAGAAGACAACCAGCAGCAAGGTGGGTAGATTGTTATAGTATTGATGAGTGCACTATTATAGTTTCTCATGGACCTAGTTGGGAAAAGATCATGATGGAGAAAATGTATCTAGTTGGTTGCTAAGAGTCAACAATGACTTGATGGCACTCCACCACCACATCAAAGTGCTGTATATTTTCTAATAGCTGCTGTTCTCTCTGACCTTGTCCAATCCCCTTTTAATTGAAATAAGTAGCCACAATAACATTTAATGGCAGAAAATTCCACCATATATTTGTTTGGGGTGAAATAGTACTTCCTTTTATACAGAAGGTCCTGAACTCCTCTGCATTTAGTTTCAAATAGTGAAAGGGGAGGCATTTCTTTATTATACCCAATTCTCTATATTACTCATATTCAACCTAGTTTAGAAAAACGTCATCATCTTTCTTCTTATGTCATTCCAAGCCAAATGCCCTCAGTCTCTGTAGGCTCATAAGGTGACTGGCCATATCCTTTGGTCTTAAATGCTGGCTTATCCTATGTTCCTATCCAAGCTTCACCCCTAGACGAAAATATTGCATTAAAGTCTTTCTAATTGTTTTCTTTCTTCTCTCTATGAGAGATGAGAGCTGTCAGGCCTTGCAGATTGAAGTCCTCAGGGACTAACCAGGGAGACAAGGAAGAGAGAGATAATATATTGAAATATTGCCCAATAGTGCCATTTATGAGCTGTGGAAGTCCGCTGAAGCCACAGAACTGGTGGAGCAGGATAAAGTCACATAATAATTCAACTCAGAAAGAACTTGATCCATACTAAACAATAAGGGGCATAGCTCATTTGGAAAAGCAAATGTTCGATTTGTGGCAATGGCAAACAATTCCTTCTTGTTGGGGTATGTGTGTGTGTGTGTGCCTTTTTGAAAAGAATAGGGGATTAAAGAAAATTGGGACACCAATATTTACTTGGAGTGATTTATGTTGACTAGAATGGCATTTGAAAGACACTTTTGTAAATCAATAATGCTCAGTTTAAAAGAGGTAAACCACTACAAATACAATTCAAATGTGAAATGACTTGAAATATGTACATTAATACAGTGATCAATAATGTAGCTAAAAGAAGAAACTGTCAGAAACTGACCACTGGCCACATTCATTGCAATTTATTGCGATTCTAGATCAAAACTACAGATGAAATTAACACTTTAGATGACTCTACAAAACACATTAGCTCCAGGTCTTGATGCTCAGCATTTCAGGAAGAGATATATAGAATCTATCAGAATGATATATACACCTCCCCTTAAGTTTTGGAGCAGAGACAGAGATACAGATGTTACATTATGCTATGCCCAGTTATATGGGGTTTTATATGATTTCATCTTTGCAACTGTGAGGCATCAGGACTGAATAGCTTCTAAAATTAACATACTGCATATAATCATCCAAAGTATAATCATACAAAGTTATGGTAGTTTGCTTCCTGGTAGAGAATTGGAACCCTGTAGAATAACGTCTGGCTATCCACCTCTGATAGGTAGTAGTCCTTCCTAATGGACAATCAAGCAGTGGTGAAATCCATTTTTTTTACTACTGGTTCTGTGAGTGTGGCTTGGTGGGCATGGTTGGGGAAGGATACTGCAAAATCTCCATTCCCTCCCCACTCCTGGGGGAAGGATATTGCAAAATCTCCATTCCCAACTCACTCTGGGGCTAGCCAGAGGTGGAGGTGGTATTTGCTGGTTCTATGAACTACTCAAAAGTTCTGCTACCGGTTCTCTGGACTACTCAAAATTTCCGCTACCAGTTCTCCAGAACCTGCCAGAACCTGCTGGATTTTACCCCAGGACAATTTAACAGAAAACACCATACACCACTGTGTAAAACCAGAAAAAATATTTCCCCATTCCAAGAGATATGTGTGTGGAAGTCATGTCATGTATAAATGTGTAATGTATAGACTGGTGTATGACCTGTAATATCCCAACCTATCTCATGGGATTGTAGTTACAGAGAACATATTAGACAGGAACATTATGCCTGCTGTGCAAAATAAAAGTGAGATGTAAATTGAATGAATAAAATAAAAAAGATATGTATCTCTGTGCTCCAAGAGCTTAAGGAAAGGTGAAGTTTATACTATTCTAATAGATTTTAAACAGAAGTAAAAATCGAGAACTGGAGCATGAGTAGGAATATTCCATATTGCGGTATTTTGTTACAGCTCTCATTTGTACCATAGTACTAATTTAGCAATCAGTTTAAGAAATATGACTCATCTAGCAAGGCAACATTCGTTACATACAAATGAATGAAACATCTGGATTCTAGAAGTCCAGGTAAATAAAGCTTTATTGCATAAAGTCAAGCTTTATTGCAGTCTTGGGATATTTGGACTGAAAGGAAAATCAATGAGTAAGTTTAATAGAACGACTTTGATCTCCTTTCATAGGTTTATTTCTTTTGCCACCTCACAATTGGCTATAAAGAATTATCTAACAAATGGAGAATGTGGGAGTTGTAATGAGTAGCAGGAATTTGATGCATCATAAAAAAAGCTTTGCAAAAGTAACTTATCAATGATAATAGCTGCCAGATGGAATTTTTAAAAATGCCATTAGTTAATTGCATGGGCAGTTGCAAACATTAGTTGCTAATGGAAGGGGTTTGTCCTTGTGCTAGAAACAGATTTGTATTAAAGGTGGGAATTGAAGTGTATTGCTCATACAGACACTGAACGCTGTTGTGCTAGCTGTCATCACTTCTCTGTAGCCAATGGGGGGGAAGAACTATTAGAAAGGATTGCTGCAAATAATAACTGAGATGACAAGCTGTCTTCTGCCACATAAAAGGATAACAAATATATTGCAGCATGCCTGAGTTGCGCGGTAGTCAAAAGAATATCAGACACTGTGTATCACACAGGTCCTTTTTTGTTTTGTTTTGTTTCAGTAGACTAAAATGGCGCATATTCTACTCTAAGGAGCAGTTCAACGTTGACTATTGTCCTGTATCTGTGATAGAGCATTCAAGTGGAAGAACTGGTCCTATGATGCCTTTTTCCAAGGGTCACTGATTTACGAGGGAAAAAAATGTTAAAAAACACAACCTTTGGTAGGTAGAACAGAAGCTGACAATGGGCGAAGCTGGCGCTAGATTCTAAGCAGCAGATGAATTAATAATGTCTCGGCATTGTTTTTAGATTTTCCCCTCCCATAAAGTTCTATAAACCCTTGTGTTTATCCTTGCCTGGTAATATCTTAGCTTTTTTTTTTTTAAACCTCAATTTCATTGAAAAAGAAAGCTGCTTGTGTTACATTTTAACAAGATTATTAAGATTGTTTTCAGTATTATTAATTTTACCTATTTTCCACCCTTTGTTTCCTGTCACGACAAGAGGCAGAATATAAGAATTTAAAAGAAATACTAGGTTGGAATGCTGCCATTTGAGTCTGATAATGATACAAATTCAAATAATAAGCTAAACTATCAACATGTAGATAAAGTTCAATTAAATGATCACTGTTTGACAATAGAAAAATCCTGGTCAAACTTCCTCCCAGGTGTTCCTTAAAAATCACACATTTCCAGTCTCTTATGACTTATAATTTCATGTACCTGTAACAAAATTTAAGAAACACAGAAATAATTTTATTTTTATTTATCTTTAAAAGGAAGATTAAAACTAATACAAATTACATAAAAAAGTACTGAAAAATAAGGAAGTTAAAAGTACAGGAAGGGGAATAGGGTACAAGAAAAATATAAAAGAAAAAAACCTTCAAATTAGTAGCTTCTGATCTCCTTTGCAGCAATTATAAGTACAGTACAAATTTACATCTTACTGTATGGTTACAATATGACCCTTTTTTTCTATAATTTACCCTTATCATCAAGCCATACATCATACTTTTCATTTTTTTTGTTTCATTCAAAATGTTTATTTCAGTCAGCAATAAACATAAATATTGTCTTTCTTTTAAATAAAATAAGTCAATTTAGCTGCCTTAGCAAGTTCCATCATCTTCACCAACCATTGCTCCATTGTGACTGCTGCCAAATACTTCCATCTTTGTGTGTACAATAATCTCACTGCAGTAATAATGTAAAAAACAAAGTTTCATATTTTTCCTAACTGTTTAGCAATTAATCCCCCTCCCCCCCAAAAAACCCATTCTAGTCTCAATGGTATTTACTTATTTATTTTATTTATTTATTTAGTTCATCAAACATACGAGATAACAGGTATAAATATAAATATGGACATGAGCACAGGAAATGAGTACAAATAAATGGGGACAGTAGGACAGGGACGTACACACACACACACACACACACATTGCTCTTATGCACATTCCCAATATTAATCTTTAAAATAATCTGAATCAGTGTATGTATTTAAATCCAGGATTTTCTGGCTTTTTGACATGTCCATTCAATTTCCAACATAAATTTGAAGTAACTAAACTGTTTCATTGGTGAACATTTTATTTAAAAAATATAAAAATCATATTTAAGATTATAAGAGGTAAATTTCAGTCTTGTCAGCCACACATTTTCTCATCTGTATTTTATAACTAAAGCTTTTATTCCATTTTATGATACATTCTTTCACTTGTTCTGTTTTGAAATTCGATAAAAGTTTATTTACTTTAGCAATTACCGTAGATGTTCAGCATTTGTATAAAATTCTATTTCAAACTCATATACAGATTGTTCAAGCCCATAAATTCTTTTGTCTACTTTACATTTTTCTAGTAAATATGAAAACTTCACACAACTGTATCCCTCTGCCACCAGTTCTTCACTTGACTTTATTTTACATTCTCCTTGACAAAAGTTTAGTATCTGATGATAAGTTATCCATTTGTATTTGCGTATTATTTCTTGTCTATAAAATTCTCGTCGGCTAAGATTCAAGTTGTTTACAGGCAATAAATACTGAGTTTTTATCTATTCAATATTCTCAATATGGCATGTCTATCATAATGATATTTTGAAAAACCTTTATCTTGAATTTATCATACCACAAATATCATACCACAAATATCCAAAACTCAGTCATGTCCTTCTAACTCAAATAGACTGCTATTTTTCAGCAACTTCCACTCCTTCATCCAACCCAAGCAGAAAACTGCAAAATACAATTTGAAATAAGGTAAACCTTTTTACTCCTCTTTACTTTGCATGTTTGTTTGTTTGTTTATTTTATTTATTTATTTATTTTGTCAAGCATATATATGATTACAGAAAAAGTGTAAACATAATTGTGAATACATGAAATGTATAAATATGGGTATGAATACATGAGATGATTACGAATACTTGAGGACATTAGGACAGGGAGGGTAGGCACTGTGGTGTTCTTATGCATGCCCCTTACATAATTATAATTATGTAATTATAAATAATGATAAAATAAGATATTACTTATAAATATTATTTATAATAATTATAAATAATATTCGTTCTAATATCTTATATTTAAATTGTGGGTTCCCCCCCGAACTTATATACATCCTTCTACTACAGTACAAATGGTATATCAGTTATGAAAACCGATATTTCCTGATACAAAAGTATCATTCTAGGCAAGATATTCATTTTCATCATGAAAATTCTCTGCAATAACATCTTAACATATCTTTTTAACTTCATTCCACTTATTAACATAGTTGAATATAATTCAGTATTTGTCATAATGAAACCCAGATATTTTAGCTCCTTAAAATCCATTTTATTCATCAGTTCTATTCAATATTCATATTTTGTTACCATCTTCCTATTAAACCTGAAACCTGCCCATAATCCTCTCATCATGTATTCAAGTATTTCAAAAACAAAAATAAACAAGAGGGTATCAGTAGGCATCCCTGTCTTGTTCCTTTTTTATTTTACAGAAGTTTGTTAAATCTCCATTAACAATTATTTGTGTTAATGAGGTGTAATTCATTATTACTCATTTTATAAAGTTCTGTACAAAACTGTTATCTTTCAAAACTTTGAAAAAGAAACCAATTGAAATTTCCTTCTTTGCATCTAGGTAGATCAATGAGGCTTGCTTCAGGTATCAAAAATGTCCAACACGTTTCTAACATTGTCCTTTAACTGTGTTTTAGGTAAAGGCCCACATTAATCCTCATAAACACAATTTTGCAAAATTATTTTCAGTCTATGAGCTAAAATCTTGCTGAATAACTTCTAGTCCTTATTCAATAATTAATTGGCCTATAGTTTCTTATTAAAGCCAAATCTTGTTTCTCTTTGGGTATTAATATGGTATTGGCCTCTGTTTCACTCTCTGACATCTTTTCTCCCTGCAGTATAGAGTTCATTGTGTTTTGTAAAAGTTGTAAAAGTTAATCCTCAAAACATGTATAATAAGAACCTAATAATCCATCTGCTGCATGAACCTTTCCTAGTTTAATCTTTTTATAGCTTCATACACTTTCCTTATTGTTATAGATCTATTCACATTCTGTCTCTGCTCCTGTGTACTCCTCAGTAAATTTTATTTCTTTAGATATTCATCTATTTTTTTCAGAGAGATGTCACTTCCCTTATACAAAGTAGAATAATATTGATGAAATGCTTTTTATATGATCACATTGTCCATTAATACAGTACCTCCCTCTTATAATTAAATATAATTTCATTTTGTTTTCATAAGTTATATGCTAGCCACTGTCTTAACTTATTTGCAAAGACTTTTTGCTTCATTTTATTCCCATTTCTCTTATTGTTAACATTGTTAACTTGTCATTACAAAATATTAATATGAGAAATACTTCCCTGCCAATATTTAAAATTCTTCCTTTCTCTTTATTTCATCCAAAATAGATTGTGTTCTTGTCTCTTCTTTTTAAGTTCACTACTATATTGTATAATCTAATAATGACTTTACTTGCCTCCCCAATATTCTTAAATTAGTGCCTTTAACAATTATTCTCAAAAAATTCTTTTAATTCTTTTTACCATTATAGCATCTTTCTGCAGCAACATTTTGTTTTGTTTCCATCTAAAAGAATTATATTAGATTTTATTTTCTAAACCCAACTCATATGATTATGATCCAATAATGTTTTGGTAATATTTCTACTTTAGAAATCCCAATAGCCATGTTCTGTGAAGTCCAAATCATGTCTTTTCTTGAAAATTGATGTCTTCCAGAATAGTCATTATACTTTCTTTAACTGCCATTTTTTTGCCTCCTTTCTGCTATCAACCAGGCCAAAATTGTCCATCTAATTAAATAAAACTTTATAATTTGCCACCACTGGTTTTAATATTTTCCTCAGATACTTTGTAGGGAGATTACTCCATTCCAATCCCCCATCGAAGAGCAATTTTCCCAAGAGAAACTTATTAATTTCTCCATTAGTCATTTTTACTAATAAATTCTCAATATCAAAAGTTTTAGTTCCATTCAAATTAACTTCTACCTTAAAAAATCAAACATTCTCATAATATAAATTCTGATTGTAATTCTGGGGTTTATATATAAAACAACTTCATTGTTTGAGATACCAAAGAGCACCATTGTTTGAGACACAAAACATCACCAGTTTCATTGGAGCAACATAAAAATCATCAGCCATGCAACCACCTGCCACACTCGTGAGTTCATCAAAGCTAGGCACTCCACAAGCAATTCCATCAACAGACATAATGATCTACAACCAGCCTATGAACTCCTCAGAATCCAAATCAACCACACAGCCAACCAGAGGTAGCATCAACCCTTGACAAACCCATGCAACCCCCCACCAGCAGTTCACCTCCCAATGATTTTGACTTAATATAATTTCCTTATCACAATATCCATTCACAAGACACACTGATGAATGACAGTTGATTCATCACAAGACCCTAACTTGAAGCCTTTATAAACAGAAGAACACTGACACTGACATCCCCTAAACTCTGCTGAAGATGTTACCTAGTCTGGTAATGAAACATTCGGAAACCTACCCACAAGCTCGGAGAATGAACCTTCATCCACACAATTTCATTGTGTTTATGTTCCTGCTGAAATAAATTCTTCATCCAATTTTTTACAAGTCAAATATTTACAGTATGACCTTTTACCTGATATGTGTCTCTTATGGGCAAATTATATCTTTCTTCAATTTTTCAAATAATATTTCCCCCTTTTGAGGAGCATTTGCTACATTTACATTCCACATTAAGCATTTGTAATCCATAATCAAGTCAAAAATTTAGAAAAAGCAATACCTGTAGCCTCCAGTTCAGTATCATCCTTTTCAGATTTTTGTGGGTTTCTTCTGACACCTCCATTTGAATCTCCTTCAATTCTGTTCTGATTTTTTTAAAGAAATGTAATTGTTTTCTAAATTTAAGAGTAAAAATCACTCCTTCCATTTATCCTATTGAAATGGTAACTTTTTATGTTTTAATCTCTTAGTCAAAAAGAACACTATTTTCTCTTATGCAAAATTCTAATAGAAATTTCTTTAAGAAGAATTATATCTTTACCTTAAGTCTTACATAAAAATGTTGCTGCAAAACTTCTTTTCTTGTCTTCTTCCTGACAAGTATATCAAAACTTCCTTTGGAACATTTCTTATTCTTGAAAGTCTCACATTTATTTTATAGATTTTTATCAAGTTGTTTTGCGTAGCTTCCATAGTTTAAACACTGATTTAGCTAACTTACTGCCCAGTTGCCCAAACATTTTCTGAAGCAAATCTCATTTTTAAGACAATTTTTCTTTATTGCTTCATAATCTAGAAAAAAATAATAACTTACCATGCAGAATTTTATCCTGCCACTCAAAACATCTCTATTTAGCTATAAATTAGTTACATCCAAAAGATGCTAAGAAATAAGGTTTATGTGAAGTTTATGTCTATATAAGCTGCATTACAGCTATGAGCTTGATCTTTCCATTTTCCAGAGAGTCTTTGCTGGTCAGAATTCACCATCTGGCCATTTATCTTTGTTTGAATGCCATCCCTGCTCCTTCAGGGACATCTAGTTTGCCATGAAATCTCATCAGAAGCTGTTCCTGGCGTGATTTTCAAAGTAGGTATTTCAATGTGGTGGTACTGGTCGCACTACCAGAAAATTGGCAAAGAAAAATTGCAAAGTGATGTGTACCTCTTTCCCTTTGGTGCAAGATGCATAAAATTCTATCTAATGTTATAGTTTCATATAATATTTCAGCATTGTAGTGCAAATTAAGCATTTATTTCAGTCACAAATAAAGCTACTGGGATTCAAACTTTGTTCTGCCTTGAATTTGATGAGATACCTTGTACAATAGGATTATCTTTCTCATCTTCAGTTCTGTCAACTATAACAATAGGTATTTCATTGTTAGTTAATACCTTTAGAAGGATCAACCAAAATTATACAAAACATCACATAAATGTCCTGCATCACTCTATATCAAGTTGTTATATACATATGCACATACATACAAATAGGATTGGAAGAAAATACAGCCTAGATATTCCAATTATGAGATGTACTTCAAACTGTTATTTTCAAGTGCTATTTGCAAAGATCTGTTAAGACTCATAGCACTTAGCTATAGCACATAGACTTGTATACTATTTCATAATGCTTTACAGCCAGAGGTGGGTTCCTATTGGTTCGGACCGGTTCTACCAAATAGGTAGTAGGTCTCTGGTGACATCACGGAGCCAGTTCTGCTGATGGGCACCACCATCTTTTTTTTTGGGGGGGGGGAATGTTTTTTTGAATTTTTTCCGGATTTTTTTTCTTCTACTGCAGATGCGCAGAAGCCAAGTTTCCGGCACTGCACATGCATTGCCATCTTGTTTTTGGCCCTTTAAAAAAAAATTTGGGGGCTTTTTTCTACTGTGCATTCGCGCACACGGACGTGGCGCGGGAAGCAGCGAACCAGCGGTGAGGTAAGTTAGAACCCACCCCTGTTTACAGCCCTCTCTAAGTGGTTTATAGAGTCAGCGTATTGCCCCCAACAATCTGGATCCTCATTTTACTGACCTTGGAAGGCTAAAAGGCTGAATCAACCTTCAGCTGATCAGGATCAAACTCTGGGCAGTGAGCAGAGTTAGTTATGTTTTACTCCGCATTCAAGGGGAAAAATGACTGATATTTTAATTGCTTTTTTAAAAGTTCATGATTTTGAAATCAGCATAACATTACTAAACATGGGAATAGGAATTGGGAGCACATAAGCAGATCAGGAATCTGTTTTATTTGCGAGTTAAATTGTGTTATACTGAGAACCTCTTTCCTCCCCTTTCTTATATATTTTAATTTCATCCCCCTCCCCCCATCTCCAGAAATTCAAGTTTGCATGCATAGTTCCCTATTCCCTAATTTTTCTCACAATAACAACCCTGAGTGAAAGGTTGTTATGAAAAAAAAGTGTTTGGCCTAAGGTTTTCCAATAAGCTCATGGCTGAGGTTAGAATAGGGCCTACATTTCCAGGCTCCTAGTCCAAATCTCAGTCACCGCCTCACCCTCAGTCTTCCAATTGTCTCTTATGATACTTGTCTGCTTGGATTATGAACCTGCTGACAGGCCCTTTCTCTCTAATTACCATGACCCAGTTTGAGATACAGTACTTATATGAATAATGGAATAAAAATGCAACCAATCAATCAAAATGTGCAGTGATTAAATTACTGAGCACAAAATGGAATCCTGCACTGAGATTTCTTCGAAGAGTTTGTCTAGTTTGATAGTCAGTGAGGAAAAAGTAGTCACTCTCAAATGTTAGCATGACATGAATTTTATTGTTTATTCAGGGGCAGACTGTTGGATTAAGTTTATTTTCATTAAATAGGCAACATGAAATTAGTAAAATAAACTCAAATACGGAATGTCTTGGTATGGGTTGACACTTTTGAGAATTCAAAGATGAAGGCCATTTGAAATATCTCTGTGAATGTGATATAATGAGAATAAACAAGGAAACCAAAGTCCTAATTGTACTAAGCCTACAATTTACAACTAGAATATATGCCTTGTTTCATATGATTTATATATAAGCAAAATTCAAGTTTTGTTTTTTGTATTGTGTTTAACTTTTTCATTAAAAATACTGCTTAAAAGTTTTCCTCGCGTGAAGCATAAATGTAGATGGCAAGAGTAATCAGGTTGCAAATGAAAATGACCCATTTGACTATAGAAATTATTAAGAAAGTTTTTTAGTAACTTTTATAATATCATCTAATATAGCTGTTAAATTGCAGTTCATTAAAATTAGTGAGGGTATTTTTTTCCCTGTTCTGTTCTTTTCTTACACTATTCCTTAAATTTTACATTCATGGATAGGCACAAGAATATTTGATTCTTAGGCACGTGCCTTCCCTTGATTGATTATTATTTGTTCAGTGTTCAAAGTCATAATGACAATGAACAAGGGAAACTTACAATGGGTCCCCAAAATTCTAGGTTTTGTAGTGTTCCTGCAGTCATATGATCCCAATTTCTGATGTTACCTGCTGGATTTCCACAAGCACAGTCAAAGTATCCAGCTATGGATTGTGAGATCCCAAGAATCCTGTATTCCATAACAGCCCCTGCCTGCCCACACTCCATAGTGTGTACATGCCTGAACCCTCCCTTGCCTTCTTACAGCCTCTGCTTGCTCTTCTGAGGCCCCTGTCAGCTTTCTCACTGTCCCACTGTCCTGCCTGCAGCCCATACCCCCTTCAGCCCCTGGCATGCACACACATATACACACACATGCACCCCTTCACTTGGACTTCTTCCTACTGACCTGTGCATCCTGGAGTTACAATGGAACCAGAACTGCCAGAATTGGTATTGCTAAGTGAGGCAGTTCTGTAGCATTGCATTTTGACATTATTGCTTAGTGATGCAATTTGGAGTCTCCTGAAAACGCCCTGCAGATCTTATTCTATGAGGGGGGCGGAAGTACTACTTGTAATGGAACTTCAATATTTTCAACAGCGGCTGGAGTAAATATAAAAAGAAGACCATGTAATGTTCTGTGGAGGAGGGAAAGAGGAGAAAGAAGATAACTAGAGGTCTAAATTAGTTCCAGGTAGAGAAATAGACCATTTAGTATATCAAATAGATCCAAGATGGCGCCACCGATGGCTGCCTTGGTTAAATGCTCTCTAATGGTTTCTTTTCAACTCAGGAAGCTCAAACTGCCCAAGGAGCTGCTGATCCAGTTCTACAGAGGAATTATTGAGTCTGTCATCTGTACCTCCATAACTGTCTGGTTTGGTTCTGCAACCCAACAAGACAGATTCAGACTTCAGAGAATAATCAGAACTGCAGA
>JANHFT010006304.1:199309-212152 GCA_032467955.1 Pseudoxenodon macrops
TGAAAAAAGGTGAACAACATTTTTACAGAACTATAGATACATTGAGGCTGGGTGTGACAAGGAATGGCTGGGAGGGGAGGGGCCAGGCGAGACACCCCTTTATGTGAGTAACATTGAGTTAGCCATGCCTATCCAGTCACATGACCATGAAGCCATGCCCGCCCACTCACATGACCATGAAGCCATGCCCACCAAGTCACATGACCATCAAGCCACACCCACAAAATAAGCCACAGAACCAGCAGTAAAAAAAAAATAGAACCCACCTCTGCTCTTTATCCTTCTATAGATTCTTTCTGTTCATGATTCATTAACATTAAATGTTTGACAAGAGGAATTTCTTTAAAATATGTTCACTTGGCATGTGGGAAGTCATGGAGGAGGCAGATTATTAGACAAATGATTGTACAATCAAAATACAACCTTTGCATGTATTCCTTAATACTTTTGGGAGAAGGTACTGCAATTATTGATTAATATAACATCGACTTTCTTTTTCCAGAATATTAATGCCATTATTCAATAGAGCAGGACCAAGAAATTAGATACTCTAATGAGCAGCTTCTCTTGCCTGGATCTGTTACAAGTTAATCCACTATTCTGCATTTATAGTATTTAAAATACATTTCAGTCCATCAAGTTGAGACAAGTTCCTTTCACCAAACTAAATAATAACACCAAACAACTGCCCACATTTGCTAACATTTACCAGTGTAATTCTTTTGTCCTGAATGAATAGGAGGACAAATTTCTAAGTTCCAATTCAGTAGGGATTTGATCACTGGGGAGATCAAAATGAACTCAAAGTTAGTGATTATTCCACAGTGATTAGCAATGTTTACGGAAGCCATGAAAATGCAAGCAGTTAAAATGGTCTTACATTGACCCCTTTATGTGGTCAGCAGATAATACACAGCCCCATTAACAATGTGAATTCTCCAAGTCACAACTTCTTCACTTTTAGCAAGACATCAGGAACATCTCATTACAAAGCCAGCATGAAAACTGCATTAACTTTCTCATTGCATTCAGGTTACATGCTGGCTGCATTCCCATCTGCAAAACAAGGAATCATATTCTTTTTTCCATTGAAGAAGAAAAAGAGAGGAGATATATTACTTACCCCAGAGGCAACGTTTTGTATGGTAAGTGTCCTCATAAACTGTACAAATACAAATATTTATATTGGGGATGATATCAAATAGGGCTGTGCAGTGTTGCATTTTATTCCACTGGGATAGAATCACAAGTCAAACCAGAGACTCTTGAAGTAGGAACCCGTGATTTTCAGGCCAGGTTTTATATAAAAGGAATGGCTGTTATATAAAATATAACAATTGCTCGCTATCAAAACCACCAAGTATTATCCTAAGTCTATGTAGTAATTCAGGACAGAAGAATTGTTCACGATTTAAACTCTCCTGCCAGCCATTTACTCTCTTCTCACTGCCAGTAAGCAATCAAATCTTTGTATGGCTTCCTGCTTGTCTGTAATAAAGAACCAAATATAATCTCTGTGAATCTTCTGCTGGTCAAGTTGAAGAACTAAGCTAAGCTGTGAAGTTTCAGAAGATTTGTGAGCAAGGTGGATTTGAATCATTTTGTAGCTTTTCAAAGCCTTCAGATTTATTGGCTTTTTGCTGCTTCTGAGATTGCTACAGAAAATATACACCGGTACAACTTCATTTCTTCGTATGAAGAATGCTGATGGATGGTTGAGTGGCTGCTCTGAATTGACTTGAGTAAAGGGCCAAGAGCTTTTATTACCTTATTAATGCATACAGCTATATCAGAGCTCTTTTGGGGAAGCAAGCCAACATTGATTTAGCCTTGATTTACTTTTCTCAGTTCTTGACTTCCTTACCATTAACATATACTAATGGATGGTTCCACTTCTGTGCTGATCCTGCCAACTTAACTGGGAGTTCAACTTAATTCTTAGTACTCTAAATGTGGATTTAAGGTTGATCAGTCTCATCTGTGCTCTTGGGGGTCAAATCTTACTTCTAAATTCTGAATGGGTGGGGCAAGTCTAAGTCTCTCAAACAGTGAATAAATCAGGCTAGGAGGCCTTTACAGATCCAATATTTGCTCAAAACCTCAAAATGAGTATTGTAATGTCACAACACAATATATACCTTTTATTGTGTATGCAGTGTCATTATGCGTATACAAAAGAGCCTGCATCATAAAAACACAACAATAATTCCATTATTTGCATTCTTGCCCTCCAGCCATGCCCTCTCCATTCTAATTGTATCTCTTTTTACTGCTTACAGCAACAGAGAGAAAGAAATAGTAAGGAGAAGAGTGAGTGATATCTCTGCCCTGCTATCAAACCTTCAAACATCTAACCAGTGGTGGGATTCAAATAATTCAACAACCAGTTCTTTGTCCTAATTATTTCTTCCAACAACCAGTTCACCACACTGCTCAGAAAGTTAACAACCGGTTCTCCTGAAGTGGTGCGAACTGGCTGAATCCCACCACTTCATCTAACCTATTTTTTGCATTTGTATGCAACTGTAGAAAGTTAGCACCCACTCGTCTCTTATAAGAATGAAATATTCTAGGAAATATTAAAAAGGTAGAATACCTCCCTGGATGAAAAGAGGAGAAATATGTCCTTGGAGAGCAGCCTTCACCTTTGTTAATAGCCCAATAAAGGCTGGACCAGCTTATCTACAACACAAAACTCCTTCATGTTGGATATTGGTGCAGTCCTCACTCAGGTCCAAATAATGAGCAGGAAAAATACTACAGGTAGTCATTGATTGGTTGAAACTCCTGGCAGCCAGCTATATAAGAGCAGGCTGACAGAGAGCTTGTTGCTGGATTTTTACCTTGCTGTAATAAAGAGTTGTTGTATGAAGTCCTGTCTCCTGGCTACCCTTACCCACAATCTAACCACCTTCAGGAGATAATAGGATTAGCCCTCTACCCATCTCATCACATGAGAACATTACATCACCCAGCAAGCCTGGGACTAAAGACAACCTGCAAAGTTACCCCTGCATGGCCCCATGGGAGTCTGACAACCAATCAGGATACATTTCTTGCCCAACAGAGGGTATAAATCTCTCTCCCTCTCTCACACATGTGCTCTTTTTTGCCCAGGACCTCAAACCAGGTGGTCCTGCTGTCTACCATTAAAACATCTTTCCAAGCACTCTCCATGTTTCCAATGTCTTTCTTCCCACTTGGAACTGAACCCAGATGGACATTTCTTCCAACACAATAATCACAAATATATTTCTAAATAGCTTTTTGAGTTAATAAATATTTTGAGGCAGAACAACAGACTCCATGAATCACATGAATTTTGATAGATTCCATTTTGGTAGATCATATTATTTTACTTCAAAAGAAAGATGGATTTCTCCAAGCTCACTACTTTTGAGCTGCATCTATATGTTCCTTTCCACATTTTCTGCTTGTTAAATGGTCAAGTAGTTAATTTCTTAAGTTTTCTTCTTCCTCTATTCACTTCCTTTTAAATTAGTTTTAAAAGCAGAGGATAAAAGCACTTTCTTTTAAACTGGGTTTAATATCAGAGTGAATCTATGAACACTAACTAGAAGTCAGAAGACACAATGAAAACTCTTTCGTGTTACAACACATGGACAAATGTAACCATACTTTCAACTAGGAAATTGTTAGCATGCTACACCAAGTCAGGTCCAAAAATGCTAGGGAATTCCTGGAAATTGGGAATTCAGACAAATCAACCATCAATAGACACATAAAAGTAAATCAAATTTACCTCCCCTCCATTCAAAAGAGAAAAAACAAGCTAAAAAGGAAACAAAAAGGCCAGATCCTCTCCAGAAGCCAAAACCAAGATAAGGAGGGAATAATACCAAACAGACAGAATTAAGGATTATTAGTGGAAAAAAACACACCATCCACAGCATAGGCAAGGCAAGCTACACTACATAAACAGGAATCAAACCCCACACCAAACCATGTTATAAAATGGATTAATGAAACATCTGCAAACAAAACAACCAAGACAGAGAGCACCAAGGACCCCAGAGTTCAACCATGAGCTACATATATTCTTTTTTACTGGATTTAAAAGCTTGACAGTAAATAACTTTGAGCCTAATGCTTTCTATTTTTTTTATGACAAAGTAGGTTTTAGATGAAAAACTGAGAACAGCCACACATCTTTCCAAGTGTCTGTTACAGCCATCTGTCAATAACATTTCAGCCTGTGATGAAGTGGCCCACACAAGAAACCTGCTGCTCTTTAATTTTCCTGGGTGTCCCTTCCCAGCAATCAATGGGACATAAATGTAATTAAAAAAGCCAAACTCAAACCAAATATGAAATGTTTGGCCCTCTGTGACCTACAGTTTCAGATTTTCATACCTTTAGATATTTGTTTAGGAATGAATCATCTTAAGAAACCAGCTGGAAATGGAGCCATTTTTAAAAGATCCTTTCTTGATTTCCTGATATTATTATTTTTTTACTTTGACCATATTAGTGGACTTCCAAGCTTCTTTTCCCCAGTCCCATCCATGCCGGAAAAGCAAGCATCTATTACTTTCCTTTCTGGGATTGTTATCTTTTGAGGATGGTGAATTTTATTTCATTTTATTTTAAAAAGGACAACAGTTTTATAATTCTTCCTATCTCTTCAGTTAGGGCAGAACACCTGTTGAATTTCCCCCAGTTTATGGCTAGTTTAGACATACCGTAGATGAAGAAAGCAGCATTTCACCATTTCATTGTTAAGCAGGTTTATTTGTGTGTAGACACACATACACACACACCTTCAGTACCAAATGGGCAACAAAAACATTGGAAGTGTGTGCCATCAGCCTTCCAGAGAACACAGTTTGGTTCAATCTGCTTTGAGGGATCCTTGGTGCCCTCTGAGATTGAATGTTTTCTTGCAGACATTTCATTACCAAACTAGGTAACATAATCAGTTCTAGTAGGGAGTGTTGTGTTGCTGTCAGTTTATTTTCTGGTGTCTTGTCCTGACAGTATGGGTGGTCTTAGATATTTCTTTGGTTGGACTATTTTACAATAGGCTTGTTTGGCAGTTCCTTGATTAGGGTATAGGGTATAGTTTATCTGATTGTTGGTTGGATGTTAATCTTGGAATTAATCTATGTTTATCTGGGTGTTGATTGCTGGTGGTGAGGTACTTTGATCTTTTCGTTCCCTTTTTGGTTTGTTGATTGTCTCTTTGCACAGTATATAGATATTGTTTATGTTTATTGATAGCTAATTTGTCAGAGTGCCAGGCTTCTAGAAATTCCCTAGCATTTGTTGACTTGTTTTCTGCAAGAATACAATCAGGTCAGAGAGAACCAAGGACCACTCATTTCAACCCTAAACTACAAATAAGATCCCTTTTATGACTTTGTAATCCCTTAATTCAAGATAGAGTCCAGGCGACTGAATGGAGCTGACCATTTACTGCCCTTCCTGATACCTTGCAGAGTTCACAGCAAGTAGTTTTTTTCTTTGCACAGCAGATATCTGCTACTACCTAGGATTGAACTCTCAACCTTACGAATAGGAGGCAAGCGTCTTCACCAATAGGCCACTCAACCCTGTGCTACAAATATTTTTCCTTTATTGGTATCAATCTGCTCTGCTTGTTCTGGCAGTGCTATTTTTGATAAGAAGCTGCAAAACCCAGTTGAAATATATCCTCCATTTTTGCCCTCCAGCATTTCTTATACTGAGGCAATATGCATTAGCCCTTTGATAACCCCTATAATAGTATTAAAATATTTAAACTGCTCCAAGAGCTTCTAGTTTAGAGCAATGAATCTTACTAACTTTTAAAATATGTGAACTACAACTTCAAGAATTCACCAACCAGCTTATTCAATCACTGTCTGTTGTTGCAATGTTTTGCAATCATTCTAAGGAACTATCTTGCAAGGTTGCCCTTTGCCACTTGTATTGCAGCAAAAATTGAACAATCTACAAAAATGATCCTTGCTTGGGATTGGGAAGGGAGAATGAAACTGGACTGATGTTACAACCACTAGTCATCTGTCCTATTCTCAGGAAACTGTTGGGGATGTTCATTTCCTGAACAAATGGTGAAACCTCTTTGTCTACATAGAGAGTAGGAAAAAATTGAGAATTAATTTGTGCATAACTAGATGTTGAAATCTCTTTTAAAGCACTATATAAATTACTTGTATTATTTTCAAACTGTGGCCAAAGTTAAATTGAAGAGGACTGGAAAGAGAAAATAATTGCAACTTGGGCTGGATCTTATTTCATCTGAAGAAAGCAATTGGATGTGTGTGTGTGTGTGTGTGTGTAAGAGAGAGAGATTGCAATATAGAAGCAACTTTTTTTAATTAGAAGTAAGAATGACTTTCAAACAGTACATCAACAAAAACAGCTCAACCATAAAATGTGTCCCTCTACATCTGTGTAGGTTTTATGTTTGCCATGACCTGTAGCTTTGAAATGAAAAACCATTTGACCCAAGCATTTCCTACTATAAATGAAATAAATATTGAAGGTCAGAAGTATATTTTTCTCTCTTTATTTATGTGTTTATTTTTGAAGTTTAACCATGAGAAACTGCCATCATTCCTCAAAGTTTCTGAAAACATTGCACATTATCTTGAAATAGCACTATGATTAGTTTTCATGTTTGCTGCTTAAGAGTATTTTCTGAAGAATAATATGTTGGCAAAGGAGGATTGAAATTTAGGTCTGGTATATACAACCAACAAAATGAAGCAGGAAGAGTGGACATTTCCAATATTTCAGAGGAAGGAGGAAGAAAGAAAATACGTATATGTATCAGAGGTGTGGAATGATGGCCCCTTTATGACTTGTGGACTTCAACTTCCAGAATTCCATGGGTGGCTCAGGAATTCTGGGTGTTGAAATCCACAAGACATAAAAGGGCCATGATTTTATGGCCTATATGATGGACCTATGGCCATATCTGAGGGCACACAAGGCGTTGCCCTATGTCAGCTTCAGCGTGCATGTGCACACTGACCAGCTGATTTTCGGCCTTTCAGAGGGCGGGGGAGGCCATTTTCACCCTCCCCAGGCTTCAGAAAAGCCTCCGAAGCCTGTGGATAGCAAGAAATGAGCCTAATGGAAGATCAGAAACGAACGTCCAATAGGCTCAAAATGTTGGGCCATTTTTCACCTTCCCGAGGCTTCAGGAAAGCCTCCGGATGTCAGGCCTACACCCAAAACATCGCTGAGGGTCCAGGGCCAGGCACAGGACAATTCTACCCCAGGATACAAGTGACACAACCACCCAGGGTGGGGTCTGTGCCCTATCAACATGCCTGGGGAATTCCGGCCTCTAGCCTGCCACCGATGTTCAGCATCCCAGCCGCAAGTCAAGCACCTCCGGAATGGGTGTACTTCCTGGGTCACAACTGGGCCCAGTGTCACTGGTCACCCAGGCCCCTCCAGCAGATAGGCCTTATGCAACCAATGGGACTGGGTCAACCCCAACTCCTGAGAATCCTTAGATTCAGTTTTTCACAGATGCAGAAACTATGGAGGAACACATGATGCTCATGCGGCAGGTCCTAGAAAAACTTCAGGCTGCTAAGCTCTACCACAAGCTATCCAAATGTGAGTTTCACAAAACCGCCCTAGATTACCTTGGCTATCGCATTTCCAATTATGGGATTGAGATGGACCCGGGAAAAGTGAAAGCAGTGTTAGACTGGCAACCTCCACGCCCCTCCAAACAACTACAAAGCTTCCTGCGGTTTGCAAACTTCTATTGTCAATTCATCCCAGCATTTGCTGATGTTGTACTGCCTCTAACAGAACTTTTAACAATGGGGCCTGGACTGACCACAAAAACGTCAAAGCCCTAAAGAGCCCCAGAAAACTGTCCCCCAAGCAAGTCCATTGGGTGCAGTACTTCAGGAGATTCAAATTCGAGCTGAAACACATCCCGGTTGGGAAGAACTTAATGGCAGATGCCTTGTCCATTAAACCCTAGTATGACAGCCAGATGGAGGAAGTAATTCACGCAATAATTTCCCCCAACCAGATGGCAGCTTAGGTCACTACTCGAGGCCAAGCCAGACATCAACCCACTTCTTGCCCAGACAAAGTAACCACAGCACTGAAGATGGCACTGCCCAATGATCCATGGCTCAACAACAACAAGGACATCCTGATGATGAAAGATGGTTTAGCCTAGAAAGGATCCAAGCTTTATGTCCCCGTAAGCTTAAGGCTTGAGGTACTCTATTGAAGTCATGACTCCAACCTGGGAGGTCACTTTGAATTCCTAAAAACTTTCCACCTTGTCAGACGCCAATTTTGGTTGCCAAAGATGAGAGCAGAGGTGGAGGACTATGTGAAGAACTGTGCGACTTGTACGACCATGAAAATACATCCAGGAAAGCCTCACGGACTATTGCAACAAGTGGCCAGCCCCAGCCGGCCATGGGAAGAGATTGCAGTGGACTTACACAGTAGAGCTACCAGATAGTGGAGGAAATAAGGTCATTTGGACAATGGTCAACTTATTCTCCAAGCAAGCCCACTTCATCGCTTGCTCAGGACTGCCATCCACAAAGAAATTGGCAAAAATGTTTGTTAAGCACATCTACTGCCTGCATGGCATACCAAAAAGGATTATCTCCAACCATGGAGTCCAGTTCACCCCCAAGTTCTGGACAGAATTCCTGAAGTCCATTGGGTCCACCCAGGGACTCAACTCGGCTTTCCATCCGTTGACGAAAGAAGCAGTTGAAAGAGCCAATGCAATGGTCAAGCACTACATCCATTGTTATGTGGATTCCCAGCAGAACAATTGGTCCGGCTTGTTGCCATTTGCAGAAGTGGCGTACAACAACGCTGTCCACAGCAGCACTGGACTAACCCCTTTTCAGGTTACCAGTGGCATAGAATTTATCCCAATGCCAGAACTGCCCACAGAGCCCCCTCCTCGATGTCCTTAATGGAGTGGATGGACACCCTAAAAAAAGGGTGGGAGGACACTAAGAAAGCTCTGGCGGAAGCAGCAGAAGCATACAAGAAACAAGCTGACAAGTACCAATCGCTCCAGCCCCCCTTCTGTGTGGGAGATAAAGTTTTCTTGTCCACTAAATATATAAGATTAAGAATGTCTAGCAAAAAGTTAGAACCAAAATTCTTAGGGCCTTTCCCAATAGTGAAAATAATTAATACAGTTACAGTTCAGCTTAGTTTGCCTAAAATTCTGAGGAAAGTCCACCCTGTCTTTCATTGTAGCTTGCTGAAACCTGTAATTGGGTCTACCTTAAGACCACAGACCCAACCACCACCTCCTCCTGTGGCAATACAAGGAGAAACCCATTACGAAGTGAAAAAAACTTAAGATTATATAGAGGTCACTTGCAATACTTAGTGCATTGGAAGTGGTACCCTTTGTCATAAGTTACTTGGATAAAAGGTTGGAATGTAAAAGCAGATAGATTAAATAAACAATTCCATGATAAATATCTTGACAAGCCAAAGGGTTCCCCTGGGGGGGAGAAGAGATGGTTAATTACAACATGCTAACTCCCTACATTCTCTTTTGTAGGATATACCCTTCTCATGAGGGAGGCCGCCTGTCAGGCCTACATCTATATTCAGTTGGATCTTTGACTTGCTACACTTTCTATTATTTTACTATGCAATTTCTATTGTGGGAAAATAGGAGGGGGTATAGTACGGAGTTGGAGATATGTAGCTATAATAACATTCTATCTAGAATGCCAAGGTCATCCTTTGTCTTTACACCTGACCGGAACTAAATGGGCGAACATGCCAGCATGGCAATGAATAATTGGACCATGTGAGGGACCTGTGGGTGTGAGGGCAAGATCTTGAACTTTCAACTGGGTGGTGAAATCTGAGAATCCTCAGATTCAGGTTTTCACAGATGTGCCAACATGTGTCTCTTAATAAATTGGGACTTTGAGGAATGCTTTGCCTTGGAGTCTGATTTAGTTCTGGATGATATTTGGAATGCTGACACTCTATTTACAACAGTTCATTTAGTAACTATTCAAAGTTACAACAGCGCTAAAAAAGAAGCGATTTATGACCAGTGTTTACACTTACAATAATTATAGCTTCCCATGGTCACATGATCAACCTTCAGATGCCTGGCAACTGCCGTCATATTTATGATGGTTGCAATGTCCCAAGGTCATGTGATCACCTTTTTGTGACTTTCCGAGAAGCAAAGTCAAGGGGGAAGACAGATTCACTTAACAACCATGTTACTAACTTAACAACTTCACTGAACGTAGAATTCACTAAACAACTGTCTCGCTTAGCAACAGAAATGTTGGACTCAATCCTGGTAGAAGTCGAGGACTACCTAGATAAAAGCAGGAAGGATAGCAAAGGCAAGAAGTACTTGGAACTGTACGATCCAATCTGCATTAGTTAAAGGTCTAATATCTACTCTGATAATACAATGAGAATATATATATATATATATCAGAAGACCCCATAAGACTCACTGTGTCCTACAAGACAATTCATCATTCAGCACAAATCTACTGCTCACTTATGACTATTTTGCAACACAAGCAATCTTGCATTTCTCTTAGAAGATGCTCGAGTTCTGGCAGAGCCCTTTGGGAAGGGAGTTAAAAGCTGAGGAGCAGACACTGAGAAAACTATTCCATTCATACTCGCTCTATAGAGAGCTACTAAGGAAAGGTCACCTTTTAACCATCACAGAGAGCAAAAACCCTTCTTAAGAGGACAGTTGCTAATGTAAGCTAGGTTTACATCCCACCACTCCGATTTCACATTGGGATTTACTTCTTTTCTTCTTTTAATGTTGATGTACTTAATTTTTTACCCGATATGTATCTTTATAGTCTAAGAAATTCATGAGCCATCTGCCCAATCCTGATGTATTAAGATGGGAAATGTACAGGCAACTGCTAGAATTAACCAACTGATGTGGTTTAATTAAAAAAGGACTCGAGCTATTTCATCTTTTGCACAGTAAAATGAAAATGATAGGCTTGGCAAAAGGAATGGAGCACATGAGATGAAAAGGGGAAGGGCAAAAAATCCTCCCCCCTTCCCGGTCCCAAAATCCCATCTTGTATAAATCTCGTAATGCTTGTCTTAAAATAAATGTGTTTATTCACAAATGGTTTTAAGAAGCAAAAGCCCACTTGATCAATCTATGTATGATTAGAACGTAACCTCGGTTGATCATAAATATGGATCGATCCTACCCATAGAGAAGTTTTATCTTCATCTACAGCAGCATTTATTTAAAAAAAAATTAAAAATTAGCAGCATGGACAAAAACGGAAGACATTGCTTATGCTGCTGTAGCTTTTATCAAAAAAAGAAAAATGCCCAGAAAATCATGTCGCTTTTTTCTCCCACCCACATGCATGCATCTTCTGAAAACTTATCCAAAAGTCAATGCACAAATCATCCCTAATGGTCTGGAGTCTGATTCCAGAGAGATGGGTCTCCAGTCACCCCTGTTTCCAGCAACATCTGCATTTTGTGCACAATTTTACCAAAACCAAATAGCCATTGTCTTCATCACACCCCCTCCACAAACAACCAGCTCCTCTAAAACGTCAAATACAGCTTTTTAATATGGATTTTGTCATTATTATTCTAGGCAAGCCAACATGTTAATCTGCCATATATATATATTCTTTAGATTCTATCTCTGCCGAAAGGGACATTAGGACAAAAAAAGAGAGGAAAGAGTGATTTTAAAAAGACAGCAAATTCAGGTAAGGCTTGCTGAGACTGTCCCTTTAAAACAATACGAAATTAAGCCGCTGGAAGAAGACAAAAGAGGCTTCCTCTCTCTTGCTCTACAGAAACACACACACACACAAAACCTCCGGGCTAATCTACATCTATAGAAAGAATGGCTGACAATGAGAGCTCATTGATAAAGCATCAATATCATATCAGCCACGCTGCCACCGATAACCCAAACGTTGTTTGCTTTTTGTTTTTTGCATTTAGCACTTACCTTTCACCGGCAAAAATTCATCCTCTGGGTGGCAAAATTGCGTTTTTGCTCTCTGTTTTTGAAAAAAATAAAAAATAAAAATAAAGACATCTATCTACATGTTTCTCCAGCAAGCTGGTCTAAGCCTCCCATTAACACACTCCATTGCAGATAATTGCAGGCAGCGCGCACACACACACACACCCCTGCTTTTCCCAGTTCCCAACACACCAAGGATAATCACATTCCAGTGGGGAGTGAACAGATGGTGGATTCCATGGTAACCAGCCCTCCAAAGGCTATTGGTAGAAGTGTGTGACTACTGCTTATTTGGTAACAATTCCTCTTTGTGCTTCGTCTGTGCAAATCTTGAACAGAGGACGGGACAACCGCGGAGAAGGTTTTAGCAGGCGTGAGGGCAAGGGGAGCAGGTGATTTGGCATGTTAAAACAACGCTGCAATTAAAAAGAAACAAAAACCAGCTAGGTTCAAGCACATTGCATGTACAATCCACGGAAGGCTGTGTATTCCAATGTAAAACTCACTTCGTTTATTTTAACAGGTCTTGGCTACACCCCTGCTTCAAAGGCTTGAAGTGGTTAACCAAGGGTAAGCAGCTACAACAGGACAACAACAATCCGAATTAAAACCAAGCAAACCCAAGCAAAGCTTAAAGCGCACTTCCACATTTTTATATGAAGTTGTAAACTTGTGCCAGGCCCGGTTACCAAGCATGAGATCTCGAGACCGGGTTGAAAGTGCACTTCTGATTGCTTATTTGTACCCTGTGACTATCATTAAGTGTTGCACCTTATGATTCTTGACAAATGTATCTTGTCTTTTTATGTATACTGAGAGCACATGCACCAAAGACAAAT
>JANHFT010006304.1:218168-239666 GCA_032467955.1 Pseudoxenodon macrops
TTATATGTAAAAGGTGATATATGAAAATGAAATGTAAAATTAATATTGTGGAAAATAAAAATTGTTTAAAAAAAAAAGTTGTTTTACACTCACGCTTCAGAATTCATGTAAGACACCAAGAACTATTATACTTTGAAGTGTCTTTGTTTATTAAACAAACAGTGGGCTGTGTGATGCATCCCCTTGATACCTCAAGGGTCTATGAGCTCATTCCTGGCATGTCAGGAACTGGGTTCATTAATGGCTCCGAAAAGCTGGCCAAAATAATTTTAGATGAGGCTTCAGATGAGGAAAGCTTGCAGATGGCCAGCAAAGAAAAGGAGGAGCTGTCTTCTATGCTGCATCCAAGAGCACACAGGGCAGAGAAAAGACATGAGCAATGGAGATCATCCAGATTACTCGGGAGAAGACCCCACCCATCTTGATGGGGTGCACCATACAGCTATTTATCACATCAGGCAGAGGGATATCTCTATCTACTTTTAATACATATCTACATCATTTACATATACAATACATATATTTTCCCACTTTGTTGTACCTTATGTGTTTTCTTTACATATGGTGACATCACCCTGCAGTGGTTGAGACGAGCGGAGCTCCGCTCACTTTTCAATGAATTTTTGTGTTCCTGAAGCCCTTGCGGGCAAGCTGAGTCCTGGAGGGATCGCTGGAATAGAAGGGCATACTCGGAGTTTCGGCAGTGAGGTGCAAACTCACGCCGAACGAGAGGAGACTCTTGATTTAGGCATGTAAGAAATCAGCCTGTAATGGCAGATCCGGAGGCGTGATGTTCCAACTGTTCAAGTAGGAAGAGAATAGTGAGAAAGAGCTTGAAGTATCAGTAAAGAAGAGGAGATGAGTGACAGAAAGTGGAGAAAATGCTCAGAGATTGCGGAACGTATGTGAGAGATGAGCGGAGGAGGAAGGCTCCGGTAAGGAGGAAAAGTGGCGATCTGGCGGTGGGAGCAAAAAATAAGAACTATTAAACACTGTAAATCAGGATAAGCCGTGAGAGGCGAGAATGGAAAAGAAATAAAAGCAGAAACGGGCACAGAATTGGAAGATTGATTGAGGCTGGTGATTTATCAATATTTGGATTACAAAGTTAAAAGGTGCAAGTGTGAAAGAGTTTTGGCTGGGAGGAAGTTACAGTGATTATGACTATGACATTTTGAAAAAAGAAGACATCTTGGATTGCAGAGTGAATAAGATCCTGATACAATAGTAACGGGCAAGAGTGATTGGTGGATTGATGGAATTAATGTGATATAGATATATAGATATATAGCTTGTGGATTGGTACTAACAAATCTTGTATAGTCCATATTTACTTTAGATTTGTAGTAGTGCTAGTTATTATCTGTTAGTTTGTATGATCCTATATATGTTATATTGTATTTTATTTGTGATAGATAGTTAGTATTAACTCATTTAATATAAAGAATAGAGAAGTAATTAGAAATATACTTTAGGAAAAAGGAGTTTATTTATATATTTGTTTATAACTAGTAATTTATTAGCTAATTGATTGGGTAAATATATGTATTAATTAATGAATTAATTGATTCATTCTAAAACAGTGATATTGAGGGGTGCCAGAATATAATTGGAAGTTGCAATTTGATGTACATAAGGGGAGGAATGGTGGTGATAGTGTGACTGGTCTAAAAATAAAGTAAGAAAAAATAAGTGTGGATATATGGTAGTGTGGAAATCCTTGTTAAAGAGTATTAAGAATATCAAAATGACAACTAACACCACTACAATTACAAGAGTAGGAGGGGAAAAAACAAACTGAGATGCTAGCCTCCCCTTCAGGAGTGTGTTCGGCTGAGAGCATGCTGGAAGATGAGAAAGCAGGAGCTATGATGATGCAAAACACCCTTGCAGCAATCCAAGAGATGATGATGAAGATGCATTAGATAATGGCAGAAAATCATAGGGATATTAAAAATGACATAGATGAAGTGAAAGAAGAAATATGGAAATTAGATGATAGGATTGGTACAATGCAAGAAGCGATAATAAAAAATGAACAGAAGATAAATATAGTGGAAGCCAAAACAGAACAAATGGGGGGGAAATTAGATATAGCAGAAAACAAGATGATGTCTGCAAATAAAAACTTAGAAGAAGCTATAATGAATTTAGAATTGGAAAAATCATTGTTTTATCTAAGATTTCAAAATATAGCAGAAAATAAAGAGGAAGAATTACCAAAATTGATGGCGGAACTGTTAGCGGAACCTTTACAAAAATCTAAACAAGAGGTAGAAAAGGAGATAGGTGAAGCTTATAGAATATATACGAATTATGCGAAGAGAAATAAACTCCCGAGAGAGGTGCACATAAGATTTGTGAGGAAAAAAACCAGAGATGAAATATACATTAAAACAAGAGAGAAAGCTCTGGTGTACAAGGACAAAGAGATCATTATGTTAAAACAGTTACTGAGAAGAATAAGAGAACAACGCAGAGGATATCAATTTCTATCAGCAAAACTGATAAAATATAATATTATGTTTAGATGGTTGACCCCAGAGGGAATGCTAATAACGTGGCAAGAAAAGAAATTTCATATAGATTCGCTGGCCAAAACAAAGGAGTTCTACGACTATTACATAAATAAAGATGAACAAGATAGTAGAGAAGAGTTAGAAAGTAACAGTCAGGAAGAACAGATGGCAGAAGAAAGGATTGAGGAACAAGAGAAGAGAGACCAAAAGGAAATAGAAGGAGAGAGAAGGAGCCAGAACAAGAACAAAAGTAGAGATAAGAACAAGGAAAGGACCAAAACCCATATATAAGTAAGAAGATGGAAGATGAAATAAGGATGCTATCACCAAATATCAATGGCATCAACTCACTAAGGAAAAGGAAACAAACATTAAAAAGGTTTCAAACACAAAATATGGATATTATTAGCCTCCAGGAGGTACATGTTAAAAAAGAACATAGTAATATTCTAAATTGTACTAAATTAGGAAAACTGTATTGGGCGTTAACACAAAAAAAGAAAAGAGGAATAGCGGTATATATTAAAGACTGGTTAAGTCCAAAAATATATACAGTGTTGAAGAAGGCAGAAGCTTGATGATAGAAATAAAATTTAAACAAAAGCGAATTCTACTAGTAACAATATATGCACCGAATATAAAACAAAAAATGTTTTATAAAAAATTACATAAAAAGAAGGTAGAATTAGAGTATGAAAATATTTGCTTGCTGGGGGACTTCAATGCGGTAACAGATAACAAGAGAGACTATAGGAGTACAAAAGAAAGAAAGAAAGACAAAAATTACCAAATACCTTTTTCGAAATGGTGCAAGAGTTAAATTTAAGGGACGCTTGGAGACACTTAAATCCGGGGGAAAAACCAATACATATACTTTTCATACCCACACAATTCTTGGTTACAACTGGACATGGTATGGATGAATCCAGAATTGGTGAATGAGATAGAAGATATAGAAATTCAACCAAATACATGGGCAGACCACAACCCAGTGACAGTAACTTGGAAAGGCCAGAGGAAAAAAGGGGGTGGTGGACAATAAACCAGAGACTTGTAAAAGAAAAATTATATATACAAACAATGAAAAAATAATTAAAAATGTTTTTCAAGGAAAATAGGAAAGAACAAACACTTCAGAATCTGTGGGATACTGCCAAGGCACTTATAAGGGGAATAATGATATCATATGGAGCAAGGAGAAATAAGGAGAGGAAAAAACAATACATGCTATTGCAGGAAAAATTTACACAGTTAGAGACCGCATTACAGAAGGACCCAAACAACAACAAAACTAGGAAAGAGAAAGATTTAATCCAACACAAAATTAATTTGACTCATCAGGAAGAATTGATAAGGAAAATAAAAATGGCAAAACAGAATTACTTTGAGACAGCAAATAAGCCTGGAAGATAGTTGGCCTACAAAATAAAAAAAGCCAAAAGGGTGATACAACAATTACAAGATGAGCAAGGAAATTTGCATTATAGAATAGATGAAAAAAGAATATTATTCAATAATTTTTCCAAAAGCTATACAGTCAAGAAATTATCTCAGAAGAAGAGATCAAACAGTATTTCCAAGAGAGGAATTTAACAAACATATCAGATGAAGATAGAGAAATGTTGAATGACAAAATTACAATATTAGAGATGAAGGAAGAAATTAAAAAGCAAAAAAACAACAAGACAATGCCCGGATGGGATACCGGCAGAAAGATATAAACAATTTCAAAATTCATTGGAAGAAATTCTGCTACAGATATACAATGATGTATTAGAGAGAGCAGACATACTAATGTCATGGAATAAGGCTTATATAACTCTAATCCCAAAGGAAGACACAGATGTTCAACTGATTAAGAACTGTAGGCCAATCTCATTGTTGAACGCCAACTATAAAATATTTGTGACAATTATGGCAGAAAAACTTAAAAAAATATTAAATAGGATAATACATTCAGACCAAATGGTTTTTTGACCAAAAGCCAAATAAAAAAATAATGCAAGAATTATATTGAATGTTTTAGAGTACTATGAAGCTCACCAAGAAAAGCAGTTAGCATTAGTAATAGTAGATGCACAGAAAGCTTTTGATAATCTAAATTGGCAGTTTCTTTATACACAATTCGACCAGATTAGCTCAGACAAACATTTAGGATTTGCATTTCCTCTTTTGCCTATAGAGCCAGCTATGACCCCTACATAACCCCTCCATGACCCCCATAGGAATTTGAGTACAGCCAATAGAATATTAGAGGACATCTTCTTACACAGGAACAGGAAACTCAAATACAAAGCCCAAAGAAGGTATAACACACCCTCTCTCAACTCCGTTTTGTCAGCTGCACCAGAACTACAAACCCTGGTGGTTCTGTTCATAAATAAATGGTCCTTCTTTCCAATCAGCCTCCATTTTGTTTCCAGTGTCTTTCCCTGGCTTGGAACTGGACCTGAATATTTCTTCCAACAATAAATACAAGAGATTTTAAAAGAAAAACCACACCAATCATTCTGTATTATAAGCTAACACATTGCAGTGGTTTTCCTTCAATGTGTTAGTTTATAACACTTATTACAGATAAAAATAAGTCATACTAGTTGTACTAAAAGTGTATTATTCCTTTCAGTTTATCATTCTCTTTTAAGTAACATTTTTATTTAAAAAAAATTATAATGCTTCCTTCCATCTAATTTTCTCCTACATTCAGTTTGCAAGGATGAATTATTCAATGTTTCTTCCAGAGTTCTAAGGTGCTGAATACCACCCAAGTGTTAATTAATGATTATTATTAGCTGTATGTCATTTGCACTGTCTGGAAATTTCAGCTTTAGCAAGCAATGCTTAATGCATTGCAATCATGAATGCTACTGTGCCCACAAGAAAGGAATAGTTTTAAAATCAGGAAAGTGTGTTGAGATAGAACATATATATATATTTTTGTCCACAAGTAGCATTTTATTCCTTTTAAATAACAATAAAATAACATTGCAGAAAATGTTAAAATCCTGAAGACTGCTAGACTGATCAATCCTCAGTAAATAAAAATATGGAAATACTGTGCAGAAATGCAAAGTCCTTGGATTGCTAGAAATGGATTAAATGGAATAATTTTACATTATTGGTAATAAAGAAACTCTTGTATTTATTAACATGAAAAGTTATAGTGAAATAAACTGTAAACTTCATTTAATCTCTACCATTATATATAAAGCAATTATCTAGAAAATAATAATATATTTCTTTTGGAATACCTTTGTAATAGTCGCCAGGTAAATAATTATTAATTTTTTGTTAAATATTCACCCACATATATGAATATTTTCACATTCAGTTCATGGTATATTTTATTTATTAATTTTAATTTATTTCTTGCTAGTCTTCCTGGACCAGTACACTGTTCCATTTCCTGTTTTTGCGCACAACACAATCCTTTAAGTTAGATTGAACGGAAAGATTATTTTGTAGCTAAGGAAGCCCCAATTGCCCTATTTAATTTGGGTGAAAATATTAGTAAATAATATACAGAAGATCTCCAAAAACAAACAAAACACTCTGTTTGATCATAAGCCAATAAATAAAATTGCGAGAAGTAAAGCTGATAGCTAACTTTATTTAATATTTTATATGTGTATACCTACCTACCTACCTACCTGCCTGCCTGCCTGCCTGCCTGCCTGCCTGCCTGCCTACCTACCTACCTACCTACCTATCTATCTATCTATCTATCTATCTATCTATCTATCTATCTACCTATCTACCTGATGAATTACCAGCATTTATTTATAAAATGTATATGGCCATTTTATTATTTAGAAATAATTTTCAGCTGCTCACAATCTAAAACAATAAAAATAGCATAAAATTATTATATAATGAATTATATTATGTTAATTATAATGTAATATAATAACTATAGAAGGCAAAATCCCTGACATATAATCAACGGATCAATTGATCAACACATTTACCAATATCAGGCTCTATTAACACTAAGTCCTTAATTATTTTGGAGAATGTAAAGGTTTTTTACATATATAGCCTTTTAAAGCCCAGTAGGAATGTGTCTGTCCAGATTTCTGGAGGTAAGACCACTCCTCAGGTCAAACACTGTTCCTACATTACATCTAGAAAGGGCCTTTCACCTGTTTGTGAAGTGTGAGTCATTGTTAACTTTTTTTATATACATTAATTCAAGTATCCTGCAGGCAACAATTTGGCCAGGATAAAACCTTTCATATTTACATCTCAATAAGGCTAGTATAACTTGTTCTACATGAGATGGACTCTCAAAAATGCTTGGCAATATCAACCTCTCCAGAATATTGAGGTCAATCTATTGATTAACCTATCAATCTATTGATCAATTAACAGAGAACAAGTTCAGGGTGATATCCTCATTAAAACCTTTCTACTGACTATGACATGCTTTCAAAGTGCTAGTTATAAATTATAAAACCTTATACTTTTGGGGAGCAGGTAGATTGAAAATCTGCATTCTTCCTTAGATGTCTGTTGGGCTTCAAGACTTCCTTGCAGACCTACTACTATCGGAGAGACATTTGATGGAAAAGTGAAATAGGATATTCTCAGTGGGTGTTTTCCAGCTTTTGAAGTTCCTACCATAGAAGACTAAGATTACTCCATCTATGTAGTCTTTCTGCTGTATGTTGAATTCGTTTTATGTTGTTTATTGCTACTAGTAAACTGAAACATTACTCATTTGTAGTAATGCAGGGTGTTGGTTAAATAATGAAATAAGTGAATACATAAATTGGATTGACTAATTACTGAGAAACTGACAGTAGCATAATGAAATTTCCACATTGCCCCGGTATTATCAGGGATTATTGTAATGTGTGAGTGGAGAGTGTACTGGATGAATGTATGTATATAGCAGGTAAAGAACATAAATGGTATGCAAACAGGTATGGCAATTACACTGACATGGTAAATGTAACATAAAAACTGTAATCTAAAAACCTGTGATCAAATCTGTCAGTTGGTACTGAGCACAATTCCTCAGCACCCAAAATCTGTCAAATCCTACCATATATTATTTACAGGTTCAAGCAAATGTTGATATGAAATGCTACACATTTAAAAGAAAAAACACTCAAAATGAAATAGGTTTATCTTTAAAAGTGAATGTACGAAATGAAAAATGACTTCATTAATATCTATATGGAACAACCATTACAATGACTAACACAGTCCTTTGATGAGTAGGAAATAAGATGACAAGTCTTTGCCCTGAGAAGCTTACAAATGTAAAGTGGGATGCAATTTACAACAGAATAAAACCACTTTTATCAATACAATCCACAAATCAACCCAGAGAGCTTACTTGCCTTTAAAACAGCTTATTCCCATTAGTTTAATATAATGTAGTTAGGCTATTCTGAGTGCAAATGCTTTTGTGACTTGCGGTGCATAACCTTACAGCATTTGTAAGCTTAATGGAATTTCTTCATGAATTTCTTTTAGCATCATCCTTTTCTAATGAGTGCTCTGCCAAATCTGATGTGAATAATTTGTAAGCCTGTGGCACCACTACTAATTTCCACTCATTGCTTTCAAGAAATATACTATACATTGTTTTCACCTTTCCAATAGAGATGAGTTTCTACCCCTATACTTATTTTAACTTCCAGCTTCCTCGTTCTCTCTACTTAGCTCAACAAGATGCATAAAGTACTTAATATATATCTTCTCGTGTTCATTGCTATATTATAAAAGATTTAGGTCTGTTTCCAGAGTAACATGTTCAATTCTAAACTATCTGGATTATGCAGCAATGTTTGCCAGGTGTTTTTCAGATATGCATATCCAGTGCCAAGTCAAATAACAGTGCTTTCTGCACCCTGATTTATAAGAGAAAATTGTGCTTTGGAAGCCCCTATTTTTAGAAGCAATGACCAAGGAAAGGTTTTAGACTTAGGTCTAAAATGTAAAGATTTAGTCTTACCAGATCTGAGGGCCTGACTTGAAATTTCAGAGTTGGAGAAATGATCAGGAGATCAATCAAAAATATGATTTTGTTGTTGTTGTTGATGTGGACAACATTAGCTAAGCATTGGTCTCCTAACTTCCATATTTTTCTTCCTGACCTACATCCCCTATCCAGACACCATTATTGAGTTTGTTTCATCACACTCTATTCCCATGCATTGTGTTGGTCCCTGTTTCCCCCCCTGCTTTTTTGTTATCCCTCATAGAAGAGACATTGGAGATGGGATTTCCATTTAAATTAGCTGAGGAATAGGCCATTTAAGTTCCCCACTCGGTTGTTGAATTGCATACTTTGGGCTTAAAAGAAGCTGTTGACTTCCAGACAACTGAGACTACTGTGGGCATCATACATAAACAAAAAGAAGGAAGGAAGACACTTGCACCTGGAAGCCTCCAAGACTATCTTCAAAACAAGCATAGAAGGTTAAATAGCAAAACCAGACTCGCAGTTTTGGACAACAGTGCTAAATCATCAGACACTCTGTTGGCAAATAAAAAGCTATTAGCCTACCCCAAACTGTAATGAGATCATGATTAATAAATGTCTTTCAAAGGTCTAGATCAAAGTCAAGGCTTTCTAGTGATAAATGTAAACAGGACACATTTTGCCAAAAGCTCCATGTCGCAGCTACGGGGCTGCCCTGATTGATCTGTTCATTACTTTAATAAATAATTTATCACCTCCAAGAGGACAATTCATTATGGAGAGAGGATGAACAGGTAATTCTCTAATTCTACAACTTTACGTACTTGAAGCTGCCAAGCTTTTTCTCTCTCTCTCTCTTTTTATGATTTTCTTTTTTTTTAAGCCTAGACCCTTCTGTTTTCCTGCATTATCTGATGCACTGAGGAGACAGCACCAGGATTACCTTATAGAAAAGTATTATATTTTCCTGAAGTACTTAGCTATAGGGCAGAGGGAGAAGGCTGCATTTAAAATGCTATCCTGTGGTCCGTGAATCAGCAGAATAAAAAAGATTAATAAATGAAACTGTGCTGACTTTGTTGCTGATCTCTTTTCTGCCTTAATAAATAAGGCTAGAAAACAGCACTATCTTTCCTATTTTCATGGTGAAAAACTTTGTGGATTCCCCTGGCTTTGTTCTGTCTTCTGCTAAGTGTCACTTGCCTAAGGCAAAACAACCACCAATCATTCTCCTAATGTGATGGGGCAGGGATAGGCTACTCTAGATGGATCCTCAGAAGGTCTGCTTTAGCTACTTATCAAACAATACAACTAACAGAGCACAGGTGTGGAGCCAAAAAAAGGGTCATTAAACCAATGTGCTACTCCGAAAACAACAGCAGGATTTAGCTAGCTATGACTTAAATCCTTGAAATCAATGGAGTGGTAAGTTAGCAAACAACTGTTTGCACCTCTTTGCTAGACTTCCTAGATAAAAATCCACAGATGGTGATAGAGGTATGTTGAGACTTTGAGACTGATCTCCGAGAGGCTGAATAATATGAAACTATTTCAATATAAAATTGCCTGTGGCAATGCAAACTGTCATGGGATGATTGTTTCCACAAAATTATCCTAATATTTTGGGTACATCCATGCTTTTGGTACTGCTCACCAATGAGTGCCATGCCTCCACTCTGACATTACCCCCTGTGTTGGGTTGATTTCTTTTGTGTTCACCTGAAATGCAAGAGAAATAAGAAACTTCCATTGCTGAGCACTGGAAGGACTGGAACTCCAAGGAGGTTGCAGTAAGACAATTTCTCATTGGAAGAAGTTCTTATTTTGTTCTGAGTCCTGGGTTTTTGTCAATGATTCCCAGCTGAGACATTTTATCACAGCAGCTTTTCACTTACTTACTAGCTTGCTGAAAGTCGTAGTGTCCAGGTGTTTTTCTTTTCATTTTAGCAATAGCACTTAGACTTATATACTGCTTCACAGTCCTTTACAACCCTCTCTAAGCAATTTACAGAGTCAGCATATTTGCCCCCAACAATCTGAGTCCTTATTTTACCAACCTCAGAAGGATGGAAGGCTGAGTCAACCTTGAGCCTCTGAGAATCGAACTGCTGGCAGTCAGCAGAATTATCCTGCAATGCTGCATTCTAACCCCTGCATCACCACAGCTCTTTTACTTTGCACAGCAACCTCCTAATGTTGAGTAAAGGTGGTGGTACAGGTGTTTTACAGAGCACTTTCTGGCTGCCAATTTTTTATATCCACTTCTGGGTATCTGAATGCCTTCTCTGTTGTTTTCTGGAATTGTTTCTTCCTTAACAGAGTTTGAAACAGCTTTGAGTTTACTTCCTTTAAATGAGCCTTGAAGATCTGATTTTTCCCTCCTAGGCTTGTCTGCCCGTGGGGGAATGAGATGGCTATGTCTGTCCAAATGGGATTATATGGCTGAGGTCTAGCAGTCTCACCTCTCCACCTTTGTTATAGCTGTCCTTTATTTATTTATTTATTTTAAAATGTTTGGGTTGCATTTTTTATTTCTACATCATTGTTATGAGTTGGGCATCCATATAAAATGAATAACTAGATAAATATTGAGATTTCCAAATATTAAACGTATTTCTTGTTTGCTTTTATATAACTGTTTCTATGGTTTACTTACTTTGTTAATTAAACCTATAGCTGGAACAAAGCAATGAAAATAATTAATTGATAGAGGTTTGCATTAAATTACTTATTGGCCAAGAGTTATCTATCCCAAGAAGTAGGATAGAGCAGACAGGTGAGAAACTAGCCTTATTGGTTTTTATTGCCATTTAGGTTAGGCATTTATTCATCTGTTTTATTTGATCTTCTATTCCATTAAGTAGGTATGGGTGAGAAAATCCATATTGTTTGAAACAAGTTCATTGTTTATCTACTTAAAAGGGAAAAATGCTTTGATATTATTGCAACAGCAAGATTTGTAGGCAGTTATCACCAGGTAGTAATTTAAAACTCTTTAAATTGTTAATTCATTTTCAATTTTTTTCTCCAATCTACAACAGAAAAATATTTTACTGGGATTCAGAATAGATAATAAGATATATATGGGGAAAATTGAAAGCATACAATTAAGGCAGCCCTGTCTTAAGATGGCATTTCTGTTATTTCAGAAATTCTGAGACAAAAGAGAATCAGACAACAGAGAGAATATGGTTAGTTTCCATGAGAATACTTAGTAGGAAGATTCCTAAGATTTCCCATTGATATTCTTCTGTTTTGCCTGATAAATTTTAATTTTCTTCATTTGTTGCTTACTTCAGGAGAGAAAAGGTAAAAGGAATATCTGTAAGTATCAAAATTCAATGAACATGCAATTAAGGATAGAAAAATAAGAATTGCCTAGGTATATATAGGAAGTAAAGATAGAGAGAATATTCACATTGAATACCAATGTTTTTAAACATAGAAGTGTTTCCCTATCTATGTATGTGATCTATAACCTTATCTATAATGGGTTTATAGTCATTACGGACCCTGTGTGGTATACATACCTGACATCATAAATCAGTTTGAAACAATAGCAATAATTACAAACATAAAATATAAAGCAATACTATAAAAAAAGATATCTATTATACATCAGGGAACCCTCACATTACATGAAAAGTTCCTAACTTTTTTTCCTTCCCCCCAGAGAATGAAATATAACTCTTTTCTTCCTCTTTCTTTCTTTGATCCTTGCAGATTTGTTCTTGGGTGACAAAATGCTTAGGAATAGTATGAAATATGAAGCTGAGGCAGTTAGAGAAATTGCATCCATATTACATGACTGAAGAAGCAAGATCATTATGAACGAAATGAATATAAGGCTCTGCTTGCGCTTTCCAAAAAGGATACTGGACCTCTCCAACAAAGATAAATGTGACTTTATTGAAGAGAAGTTGGCTTGTTGTCATAATAGTGCCTGGAGAAGAGATGCTATTAGATTATTTGCAGGCTATTTGGTAAGTGAAGCAGATAGCTATAAGTGCTGGTGGGGGCCATAGAAAGAGATGGGAGAAAGGGAGCCAAAGAGCTTTTCTTTAAGATATTAGAGTTGCAACAACAACATTAATGGGTTTTAGTATATCCATAGATTTAATATCCTCTTTAGTATAACTATAGATTGTATCAGTAGTGGGTTACTACCGGTTCTCCCCTAATCTAAGAACCGGTAGTGGCAGTGGCGGGAAGCTCCCCCCACCTGCCCCGACGTCATCATGAATTATCTGCGCATGCGCAGAAGCATCATTCGCACACAAAACTCACGTGCACGTTCGCAACGAACCAGTAGCGGAGGTGAGTAGAACCCACCCCTGGATTGTATTGTTGTATAGTTATTTTCTATCTTTTTCTATTGCTTTTTAATTGTGTATAAATTGAAATAATAAACACATAAGCAAACAAACAAACAAACAAATAAATAAATAATTAGCTAGCAACAAGAGTTCTAAATGGAAGAGAATTTTGTCTCCTCTGCAGAAAAAAGAGATTCATGACATTCATATCAACATTCATTACGTAATTTTATCAAACAGGTGTGCAACCTTTACTCGGTAAGACTAATAAGTATGAAATATTTAAAAAAATACTTAGGAGAAAAGAAAGTAAGAGATGGAGGGGGCAGTCTAGAAACACAAAATATAAATAAAATAAAAACATTTGTTTTACTCTTGTACTAGTGGATTCCTATCTATGAAACCCACATTTTCTACATTGTTGTAGAAAATCTTCAGTAGGGGAGATTTTGTATTAGGTGAGCCTGCATACTGATGGGTGTGTACACATGTATGTGATAATTGACTGTGTTTTATTCCAATTTCTGAAGACAAAGGATTTTTTTTAAAGTCCATTTCTTATTTTTAGTACTTCAAAAGATTGCAGCCTCAGAATTATTATGGAATCATATATGTGTTCAGAAGAAAGAGTACAGATGTTGTAAATTTCAGTGGCTATTCTATCTCCTGACATCAGGAGAAAATACTTTATTGCAGTCATAGTTCCCCACTGCCTAATCCCCCAAATTTTTTATTTTATATATCATGATGTAGATATGGATCCAGTGGGTTAAATGATGTAGATATGGGGCCAGTGGTTAGGCATGTTCGCATGCATGTGGAGAAATATTTTACAAACACATCTTATAGATGTTTTTCCCTCAAAAGGTGCAGGCTTAATTGTTTTTTTTCAGCAACCATTCTCTAGATTGTGTGGCACTGCATTAAAAGGTGCTTCTCCACCAAATTATGAAGTTCTGGCCTTGTAGAGAAATTAGATCATTATAATGAGATTCTATTGCAAACATTGGAAGTTTCTAATTCTCCCTCTTGCAGAATATTAGCTCAGGCACATGCCAAGCATTTGAGAATGTAAATGTTCAAGTAGTCTAGTTCCAAGAAATTAGTCACTGGGGGGAATCATTCAAACAACCTCATGAGCCTGAAACACTGATACTGCCACCAATTAGGCTTCCTCCCCGTAGGTGCTCTGTAAATTTAAGGGAATTACATTAACAATTCCGAAGTGTTTGTCAATGTTGCGAAATGCATCTTAGGAGGGGACTATACTTCATGTTGTTTGGATTGCAATATACAAAGGCCTCTGAGGATTGAACGTTGTGGGGGAAAAGGAATAGTTGGGAGCCCCAAATCTCTCATTTGTTTAATATGGTGCTTTGTACCAGGCCCACTCACCTTTGCAGTAGCTCAGTGCTCTTCTGACTTGTCCAATAGCAGGAAGAAATTTTGTTTTCATTTTGTATTTTTCAGTATAAAAACTATCCTGAAATGGAAGGACAGCTAAAGCTTCAAGAATATAAAGCAAGTATAAACTGTTGTGGTACAATAGGCTCCAAGTACATATACATACATACTTGCATGCATACATATGAGTATGTGTATTCAAGACAGATTCAGTTCCTAATAAGTTTTTGGACTAGCGCCACCAGTTTTTATGGCAAGGTTTTCAAAGTGGCTTGCCCTTGCTTTTTTCCTAGGGCTGAGAGAGTGTGGTTGGCCCAATATACCTAGCTGGCTTTGTATCTAAGGCAGGCCTTGTTTCAAAATCACATTGGCCAAATAGATTTAAAGCAACTGGTATTGATTTTGGTATCCTCTAGTAAAACACTGAATAGAATTGCAGATTGTATTTTATTTATTTAAAATATTTGCATAGCCACCCATCCATTCTAACTCTGGTTTTATATGTATGAAGCATGTTATATCAATACAGACAGCCAAGAAAAGCAAATCCTTTGCTTCTGGTTGCTTTTGCTTAAATCTGCTCCCTTAGCAACTTTTCAGATTCTGGCATATCACTATGAGAAGAAATTAGCATGTCTTTAATATGACCTTCTGTCACTGCAAAGTATGTATACCTTTCCAAATCACAGCCAAGATATTCAGAAATACAATCTCTTATCAGTTCCTCCGATGGAGGGGAGGTCAAAATGCTACTTTTGAAAGGGCAACAGAGTAATCATGTCTAGCACTGAATTTTACAGTCATCTTTTAAAAAAAAAGATTTTAAGAGTTACATGATGAGGCAAAATCAGTATGTTATTCTCTCTGCTCAAAAAAATAGTTGTTGGATTTATTTACAACGATGAAAGGAATTTTAATTAAAAAATAAATAAATGTGCAGAAAAAGGATATAGAAGATGGCTATCATTTTTCGTTGCATGTCTAGTTACAATTTAAAAACAATCCAAAGGAAAATAATGACGATGTAAGAGAGCTTTCATCTTTCTTTCCTCCAGCAGCTCAGTCTCTTCCTCCACTCACCTACAGGTCAGCCATTCAAAGCATCATTCATACAAAGTTAACTTGAACATTTTGGAAGGTGGGATGAAAAATGTCCTTTGACAAAGATGAAAATAGCAACAACCATGGTACACAGATGCAGTTTGTTAGGCACAATGTTATTGGTCCGCTGAGAGCCAGTTCAGCGACATGATAATATATGATTCCAACGAGAATGGGTAGAAAGTATTTTCCACAAAGGTTAAAGAATTGCCATTGCTCATGATTGCTTGAATTATTTCAGAACAAAGTCATTCCAGGATATTTACAGGAAATATGTTGCATCAATGCTAATCAGTATTTCTATCCCTCTTGGGTTTTGAGTCTGAGTGAAAATATGATTCTGCCGTATATTAAGCACGAGTTACAATAGTGTTTATCTGGCATAGTATAAATTCTCAATATATGACAAGAGGAAGGGCCATGAACTCCTCAACCTGCAGGACCATTGATCTATTATATATTTATTCAATATGTGTGCAATTTATATGGTAACACCAAGGGTTTGCCCCAGGGGTGAAATCTAAAAAAATTCCCTACCGGTTCTGTGGGTGCGGCTTATTTTGTGGGCGTGGCTTGGAGATCAGGTGACTTGGTGGGCATGCATTTACACTTTACACAGACAGAACACAAAAAACGTGTACACTTTACAAACACACAACACAAAACAACACAACTGACACACACCATGGAAAAGCAGTTGTACTGACTCACACACAACGCAAAAGCACACAAAATGGCACCAGCAACAGTTTTAAAACATTTAACAATTTTAATAGATTTACAGAGTTGGAAAAAGGGATCCTTGGAGGTCACATAGCCCAACTTCCCCCCCAACCAGAATTGCAAAAGCACACAAAATGACCCTTGCCACAAGCATAAAACTCACAGGGTCACAAAAAGTTGGAAAAAAAACTTTTGCACTTTACACACACACACACCACAAAACAACACAACTGACTCACACCATGCAAAAGCAGCTGTACTGACTTACAAACAATGAAAAAGCACACAAAATGGCACCAGCAACAGATTTAACAGATTTAATAGTTTTAACAGGACCGGTTCTATGATGTCACCAGCTGCTTGCAACCTACTCTATAGAACCGGGCCGAACCGGGAGGATTTCACCCCTGATTTAAAATCTCTCTGTCTCTCTCTCTCTCTCCCCCTCCCTCCCTACATCCATTCCTCTCCTTCAGATCTGTTTAGTTTGCAGTTTGAAAAGTTTAAATTGAAAGCTGGGGAGAAGAGCCTTTGATCTGCATCACCTCTAAATATAAACAACATTACGGTTCAAAGTGAAACCTACCATTCTATATGAATAATATTCCATACAATAACTCAACATCATTTTATAAAACTCAGAGAAAATAGACTATTATCTAAAAGTGTCAACTTTGATCTACATCATCTCCTTATTACAAATGTTCTCTTGCCTGAACTTTCTGCTTAGATGTAAATGACTTATTTTTCGCTTACAATAGCTGAGGACTCGCTCTCCCCACTCCCCCATTTTCTCTCTCCCTATGAGGAGAGTTTATAATGCTAATCTCTTTTGATCTCTGCTACTTCACATAGAATATTAGTTTATGTCTTAAAATAACAAGATGAAGCTCCCACAGAGATTGTCAACACAGCTCCAAACATTAGAGCAATGGCATTGTTTCATAACTATTATGGCTAAATTCTGCCCTAATATGCATTTTATGTAGACAGAAATATAGCAGCGTAAGTATAGCTAATGAGTTAGTTCCCAGATTTAGAAACACATGGATGGGCGTAGACGTAATGGAGAGAGAGATATGTTGTCTTTGAAGTGGAAATAATACATTTCAGGGTTGGCTGCAGCGTGCACCATAATATATAAGCTCTGGTGAATTCCATAGTTTGAACACATTCAGATATATCTGAATAAATGCAGAAATTACTTCAAATGAAAATAAATGCAGAAGAAGCACTGGTTGTTATAACCAGAAGCATCTACAGGCACTCTAAAATCCATTTGCATCTGCCGTGGGAATATTGCTACATGTCCAAGCTGACATTTTGTCTTTCTCAAAAGAACCTAAAGCAGTGAACATTATATATGCTCTCTCTCTCTCTCTCTCTCTCTCTCTCTCTCTCTCTCTCTTCCCTTATTGCCCTCTCTTTTTAATTCTCCTAACATCCCTTTGAAATAGATAAAGCTGGAATGGTGTTATCATTACAATTACTATTGGCCTTGAGCATGTCTTGGTGGAAAGACAACATGGAAATTAAATAAATACGTACATGATGGAACCCAAACCACCCAGTACAGAGTTGTTGTTCCTCTAGTCATTTGAACGCAGGTCTCTTTATCCAAGCCTAATTCTAATCATCAAACAATATTGGTATGCCATAGTATATCTGAATTGAAGATATCCTGCAAAAACCTGCAATGAAACCAGGCTGTAGGAGGAGAGCAGGCAGAGCTGGAGGGAGGAGTTAAACGTGTCATCAGTTTAGAATCTTTGCATTGCCACAAGAGATCCAAGTCCCGCTCCCTGTGAATTCCATTGGCCTTTATCTAGCAGTAATTTAGTGCTGACTGTCAGTTGACCAGATTCTTATGTATGGAATTGAATACATCTTCTATGCTGCAACTTTATGGATGATCCTGATTCTTTGAACCTCACATAGATATTTACATGGCATTTAGTTGGCAGATTATGGTTCGAAATAAAGTAATTTATACTTCACATTTCTCTTTTCCAAGTCTGCTTTTCAGATTGGGGGGGGGAGTGGGTTGTGGATCGTTTTATTGCTGGTTTGCTCAGGGTTGCACCTCGCACATATGCACACAGCAATAAAATATTAAAAATATTAAAAATGTCAGAGGCCCTTAGCATGAAGGAAAAGGTTTCAAGGACTGTCCCAACTTCCTGCTTTGCCCCCACCCCCATGGTGTGTGTGTGTATCTGGTGTGCTAACAAGTGGGTAGGTAAAGGAAACGCACCTTAGTGAAATCATATGAGAGAGCAAAACAATATAACAACAGGATGGCAAGAGGCAGAAGAAGGCTGTTTCTTGTGAGGTATTCTATCAAGTTAATCCCCTTTGTAAAGGTACAAGTCTGATAGTCTCAAAATCTCATGTGAGCCTCCAAAACGCACATGAGCCTCCAAAGGATTACTTCTCAAAGTGAGCCACCAATATATATATATTCATATGATGGAACAACCAAGTTAGGAAGCATTTGAGTAGTCACATTAATCATCTTTAAGTCAATATGTTTGCATTTCAGTTGAACTAAAGAAAATACCTTTTCTTTAATTCAACTGAATGGACTGTATATTTTTATAGTCTCAAAATCTAAAGAAATTTTGGGACTATCAGACTATTAAATTATGTGGAAAAATTATATTTGGTGGCCATTTTGAAAAGTGATCCTGGAACTACAGCCAATGCTTTGGAGGATCACATGAGATTTTGGGACTATCAGACTATCCTGTCTTTGCCATCATTGGAAAATCAGCTCCCAGACAAAGGTCCTTGGTCCTACTGAAGTTGTGATCCCTTCAAAATCAAAGACTTGGAAGGGGCTGCTTAAATCGTTGTCTCCATTAGATTTAGAGCCTGAGATCAACTGTCCCTGAGGAGTCTAGGCTTTGCTTGAACACAGGTTACACAACCAACGATGGGGGAAAATTCATTACTTCTTGGAACAATTGGTTGCACGATTGAGGGCAAAAGAAGAAGGGGGCAACAGAGAACGAGGTGGCTGGATGGAGTCACTGAAGCAGTCGCCGTGAGCTTAAAAGGACTCCAGAGGATGGTAGAGGACAGGAAGGCCTGGAGGAACATTATCCACGGGGTCGCGATGGGTCGAACACGACTTCGCAACGAACAGCAACAAAAAATGTTCTGGCTAACTATTAAAAGATTCAACTGGAATCTGCTTTTCTGTAATAGAAATCATGATTCCGTGACCTATATATAATGTGGAACGTACTTTGGTGAGTCATGGACATAGGGACGAGCGTGCTAACTCACTGTCTTCCTTCTATAGAGGAAATTATTGTGCTATGGAGAATCTGTTCCATTTATAGACACTTTATTTCAGAGCTGATCTACCATTAGTTAGAATGATAGTAGCCTCAGGAGAGTAATGTTACAAATATGACCATTAAGTTAGGGTCAATACGTACCACATGACCTGTCTTGTGCTGTCTGAACTAACTTCTGTCTTCAGGTGCCAAACAGAATGACCCATTACCAGAGCCAGTGCATGACAAAAATGAAACATGGTACAGATTTTAAAGAAAAGACCATAGCAGTTCTTGGGAAGCAGAAACTAAAATACTGATAAAAATACCTAGAGGTAATAGTTGCCTTTGTCCTTTCTGAGAGATTTGTGGTTTCAAAAATTCTTCAAACTGATTAGAAGGAAAATAAAGAAGGACTGTATTTAAGCTACATCTGTACTACGCCCCAGTGTTAGCTGGACTGATACAATAATACACTAATATGGTAATACAGGTAGTAACTAGTGTCAGATTATAGAGCAGGGCTCTCCCAAAGCGTATTAGAAAGAAGCAGCTGACAAATTCTCAATTTTGAAAAAAATAATCCTGCTATTAAAGTCAGGATTGTTTCCAATTTATAGAAGTTACTCGGTTCTGTTGCCTGATAGACAAAAAGGAGACCAATTCTATATTAAAAAAATGAGCTGTTGACTTAGACTAGGTCGACAAGATATGGTCCGGTTTGCACGAACTCTTCCGTTCTGACCTAGCTTCCCAAACACAACAAACCCTCTGATGTAAATGCAAATGATTCCTTTATTAGGAATGCTGGCAGCCCCAGCAAAAGATTTCCAAAATGTCCGTCCATCCGGAAGATGAATAGTTGTCTGCCACACCTATTCATCTCTGCCTCCTGGGGGCTGTTGACTCTCCATCTGAGGGCTGACGGATGGCCTGATTTGGCTGCTGGAGTGGCTGGCGTCTGACAGGCCACAACACCTTTTAATTTTCAGAACCCTAAAGTTGGAATGGCCCAGTTCTGAATTAGAGATCTGTCTTGACTTTGATTGTGTAATGTATAGGAGTAACATTGAGGGCAGAATTAGGCATGCTCCCCATCTCAAATTTCTCTTTTTGATGTTGTTACAGACCAGAGTCTGTAAGTCTCAGAGTTTCATAATATTGATGATGCTTAATTTGATACTGCACTACAGATCCATTGATGGTCAAGAGATTAATGACTAGGTGGGACTGAATTGCCCATCTCTCTGTTTAAGGTGAAGAAGCTTTGTTAATACTGAGGAAATATTTTGCTGATCATTTACAAACTTGGGAGCTTAATGATGTGCAGAATTCAGAATAACAGAATAACAGTGTTTGACGGGACCTTGGAGATCTTGTAGTCCAACCCCATGCTCAAGCAGAACTCTATATTGTTTCAGACAAATGGTTGTCCAATTATTTCTTAAAAACCTCCAGTATTGGAGCACCCACAACTTTTAGAAGTAAGTCGTTCCACTGAATAATTGTTCTAACTGTCAGGAAATTTCTCCTTAGTTCTAGGTTGGTTCTCTCCTTGGTTGGTTTCCATCCATTGCTTTTTGTCCTGCCTTCAGGTGCTTTGGAGAATAAGTTGACTCCCTCTTTTTTGTGGCAGCCATGTAGAAATTTTGGATTGTTTTGCTCTTCACATTTTATTCCATTATAGATGCTGCTTTCAGTTTTGCTAACAATAGCTTTGTGTTATGGAATATAAATTATATGTGACAGATAGCAGCCTAGTGTACAAAGACCTGTGCAATTCACAGTTCTACACAAGCATGACTGTAAAGCCCATAGAAAGCATCAATGAGTAGGGAGGCATCAAACTTCAAAGGTTTTTGAGTTTTGGTGGGCTACAGAAGAAGGAAAAATGACCCAACAATCTACTAGATAGTTCCCAAAGGGAAATAGGGGGACCATAATTTCCTGCATTTCCCAAAAAGTTAAATAGTGTCAGTTTCAGGCCTGCATTATGGCCTGCCACACTTTCAGCTATTCTACTATGCATTTTTCTGTTGTGGGTAAATGGGAGGGGGTAGAGTATGGAGTTGGAGACATGTGACCATGTTTGCATTCTTTCTCGTAAGCGAAGGTCATCTTTTGTCTTCACACCAGACTGGAATGAGGTGGGGGCATCTGCCAGCATGGCAGAGAGAGATTGGACCATGTGACAGATTTGTGGGTGTGAGGGCAGG
>JANHFT010006304.1:287476-304252 GCA_032467955.1 Pseudoxenodon macrops
ATGTATCTTGTATTTTTATGTATACTGAGAGCACATGCACCAAAGACAAATTCCTTGTGTGTCCAATCACACTTGGCTAATAAAGAATTCTATTCTGTTCTGTTCTGTTCTGTTCTGTTCATTATGTTTCTTTGCTTTCCTCTTTTAATGTTCTTAGCTGCTTAGAGTAATTTGCCTGACATTATGATTGTTTTAAAACTTACTCTCAAATTTAAAATATTATTTTAAACCTATTGCATTATATACTGGTTTTCATTGTGTTTGGTCTTGGACCATGAATAAAATTTGATACATTGATGATGTTCCATCAAGTTGATGTAGACTTTTAGTGACCACATAGATTTTTCTCCATGATGAACTGTTCCTAATCTGATCCTTCAAGTCATCCAATCATGCATACATCATCACTATAACTGAATCCATCTGTGTTGTTGGTTGCTTGCTTCTTCTGTTTCCTTCCACCTTTCCCAGCATTTACCAGACAGATAAGTCTTTGGCCACAATTTGTCCAAAATATAATTTAGCCCTGGTTATTTATTATTTCAGTGAGAATTTGTTTTGTTTTTTTCAATTATCCTTTTTTTCCTTGACTGATCATGTTATTCTCATGAGTCTTCTGACAGTAACATGAGTAGCCAAGAAAAAAAATGATCAAGGAGTCTCCTGTCAGAGATGGGCTCCTACCGGTTCAGACCGGTTCTACCGAGTAGGTAGTAGGCCCCTGGTGACATCACGGTTGGTTCTGTTGCTCTCTGGGCCCCAACATCTTTTTTGGGGAATATTTTGTTTTGAAAAAAAAATAATTCCCCGGATTTTTTTTCTTTAGTGCATGCACAGAAACCAAGTTTCTGGCACTGTGCATGTGTCACCATCCTGTTTTCAGCCTTTTTTCTTTGAAAAATTGTTTTTTAATTTTTTTCCCGGATTTCTTTTCTCTACGCATGCGCAGAAGCCGAATTTCTGGCACTGTGCATGTGTTGCCATCTTATTTTTGGCCTTTTTTTAAAAAATGCAGGACTTTTTTTTACTGCGCATGCGCGCATGCACAGGGTGCACATGCATGCATGCAATGTGCGCCCATGTGGCGCGGGAGGCAGCGAACCGCTGGCAAGGTAAATTTAGAACCCACCCCTGCCTGTAACACCAAAATCTAACAGCATCAATACTCTTTCTATCCTGCTTTATCAAGATCCAACATTTGCCTTCATACACCATCTGGGAATATCATGGTTTTCACTGTTCAGATCTTTGTAGATAACAGACACATCGTGGCATTTTCTAAGACTTTCATTGCTGCTCTACCAAGGGTTAAGCTGCAGTGTATTTCTTGATTGTTTGTTTCTTTACTCTTGACCTTAAAAGACATAAGCTATCTTCTATTTCAATACCTTCATTATCATTTCTAAGATTGGTTGGTGTACCCATTGCTATTAATTTGACCTTCTTTATATTTAATTTTAATCATATTTTTCTCTGGACTCCTTAACTTTTATTACTACATCTTGCAGTTGCATTTGAGATGGGCAACTATATGGATTGAATAAACAAATAAAATATTATGTGGATCTTTATGTATAAATATTTTGTGCTTTTCTGGATGAGTACTAAACTTTTTTTTTAATGCACAATTAATACTGACCTGCTCAGCTTAAACCGAGGAAGAACATTTAGTTTTGCCTGGTATGTGTTTCTGCTTCTGTCCTGAGCAATATATTATAGGTTCTCTGCTGTTTTTGCTAATAAGAGGCTCAATGTGGCCATACTTTTTACTGCTTTCATTATTGGAAAGTGATAGTGCCATTTTGCTATTCCAATAGTTTCACCTGCTCCATCAGTTACTTCTTAGTGCTGACAACTATAAAATTCTCTGCCAGCACTGTTCTTTCTTTCTTTGCATCAGTTTGAGGTATATGGGAGCTGCAATAACATTGGCAAGAGTTCTGCTTATAGCTCAACCACAGGTCCCAAGTAAAGTAGAGGTTGCAGGATAAAGTGGGAGAGAGCTTACCCAATATGCTGGGTGATTTTCATTCATGCAGCACCCACCCACCCTTTGTTTTACAGTCTGCCAGCCAGATTAATTTTGGACATAGGATTAATGGTCTTCCAGAAGACTGTAGAAGTATGGTGAGAAATAAGGCAGATGGTAGATCACTACCACAGATAACTGCCCCAGTGACTTGTCAGTTCTAGGTAACTTAAAAGTGACTATGATCTATTGCTCAGGCACCACCCATAGTTGCCTAAACATGCCACACATTAAGGACAATGATTTAGGTTTATTTTCTCCTGCTAACAGGTTTGCAGAATAGGAGGGGTAAGACTGCCCTTAGCCAATCCCACATTAAAATTATAAAGAGAGCCTTATCACTGAGACTGAATGGAACTGAACTATGGGTGAGGGCAATATAAGTCATGCTGCTGTATTTCTTTTTTAGTCAAAGAAAGGAATAACAGACACTAAGGTAGTTCTGAGGAAGATTCTCAGCATTTGAGTTAACTATGCTTAGCTGCCAATCTTCCTTTTGATTGGGGACTTTTAATCAAATATGCAGCCAATAAATAAATCCCAGTCAGGTACCTCCTCCAAAAAGCACACAGTCTTGCATTGACATGTTAACCTGTAATCTATTTTAGGGCTTCTGCTTGATATGGTCTTACAAGATTTATCATAAGTGACGTCAGCTATTCTTTTACCTCAGTCCTCAAGCTATACAGCTGCCTTCTTTTTTTCCCCCAGGCTCTTTGACAGTCTCTATTTCTAAATGAGGGTCTAACTATATTATATGCCCCCTAGGGAGAACTCTTTGACCAGGGATGTGTTAATGTTTACTTTGCTTCACTCCTTTGGCCTCTATATGAACTAAGGAGAACAAATGTACTTGTTACCTGGTAGGGATTCTGTTCTTCCATCATGTAAAAAGGCAACCCAGCTGTTAATCTCTAACAGTCCATAACTGTTTCCATTAAAAAGATTTATAATACTCACAATTGTCCTGGCCCTAGTTTTATGTCAACGACAACAACAAAAACCACTGGTGCAAAATTGCTATTTAGCCTTGATTAGCTGCAACCTTTTCATCTCTCACAAAATCACAATAGTGCTGTATTACATTTCACACTGCTTCAGCATAGATCCATGCTACTTTATTGTTTTTTTCTTTGAGTCTTTACACACACACACACACACACATCCCAAAGGTTGGGGTGGAGGTCAATCAATAGCTCTCTGATCACAAAGATTATTTTGGACTGAAGACAGACTTAATGATTGCTGAATCCAATACTTCATCTCTGTCCCTTCCCTATCAAGACACTTTGCATAAACATATGGCGACAATAATTTCTAAAATACCTTTTTTGGCAACATTTGGTGCCAGATGGCTTCAGAGACATCACTATCATATGTCCTGGAAAGCTTGAGTTTTACAGATATTTTAAAATTGGGAGAGCCCTGAGTCAAAACCAGTTCTGAAGTGCTTTTGTTCACTCTAGATTCAGACTAAGTCCCAAGTCAGATTATAGATCTTCTACGTGTAGCATTGATTCTATAGAAGTGGGAGAGCTACGGGACATAGGAAAATCACTGTAATTTATTTAACCTTTTCTCCAGTCATTTTAAAAAAGAGGCATCAGATCAATGCTGTCTGCAGGTAACTCCAAAATTGGCAAATGGGTTAGAGATAGACTTTTAAACTGTTTTGATTGAAATTCAAAGTCAGAGACAGCTGCTTTCTAGAATTAAACTTATCCTTAGTCAAGACTGATTCTTCATCATTGTAGCCTTACAATTTTCTTGGCAGTCTTATGAAAGTTATTTGCCATTGTATTCCTCTGGGATTTTTTTCTTCAAATTTCTATTCTAGTCCCAAATCCTGGAATTACCAGATGGTCTTCCATGAAAGTACTAAGACCAACCCTGCATAGCTTCTGAGATGATAACCAGGTTTTGCTAACTGCTGAAGCTTTACAGAACTTGGCAACATCTGTTGGTTCTTTCTGTTACTATGTATTTATAGAACTGATAAGGACAATAGTTATTGCAGAGGCACTGAATTGTATCCAAGCATGGAGAAAAAGTAGCAACTTTTGTCTGCAATGTATCAGAATACCAACATGAGACAAAAGAAGATGAATTCTTTAAACAGGGAAAGGGGATTCTTTTGCATATACTGATTTACTATTTTGATTGGATTGGTTTGGTTTGGGTTGGGGTGGGTTGGGTTGGGTTGGGTTGGGTTGGGTTGGGTTGGTGTGGGTTTGGGTTGGGTTGGGTTGGTTTGGTTTGGTTTGGTTTGGGTGAATTGAATTGGAATTGAAAATACGACTTCAGCAATAGAGTTGCAAATGTCTGCAACACCCTATCTGATCCTGTTGTTAGTTTCTCTAGCCCCCATACCATTACCTTAAACTGTCTACTGTGTACCTTACACGTTTCTTAAGAGGACATGCATAAGCACACCAGCATGCCTACCATTCCTGTCCTACTGTCCCCTTTTATATGTACTCATTTTATGTGTTTATGGCTACGTTTTGCTTATTTATATTCATTTATTTGTGTCATTTTTTCATGTGGCCATGTCTATGTCTATACCGATACTTGTTTTCTTGTACTTGTTGACAAATAAAATAAATAAACACAATAAATTGAATTGAATGATAGTTTTTGTGTTTATTGAACTTCTGAATGGGCAGTTTCTGCACCATTTGCTGAATATATTAGTAATAAACTTTACTGATGAAAACATACTTCATATAAGTAATGATAACTTAAAACTAAGAGTCTGCACAGTTCAATGGCCAAGGGAAGTGCTTTCAAGTCTGCTCTAGTTTAAGATGACTTTACACGATCTGAAAAATTATAACCATTGCTGAAATGCATCCTTTGAATTAATATGTTCTGTGTGTATATGCATGTGTGCATGTTTTACTTTAAAACTGGTAAATATAGATCTCAACAGCTACTAATGGAGCCAATGAAATAATTATTTCATTTTAAAAATGCTGTTGTGTGTTATATTAACTTTAATCTAATATAGATTTGTTTCAAAAGGATAACTACTGGGGTCAAGCTGGGTGAGACATTTATTTTAATTAGAGTATAGGTTTCTTTCGGTGGGTAGGTTGTTTTTTTTTAGTATGATCTATATGTACAGAATAATTTGCTACTTAATGTCCATAACTGCCAGGATACTTTATGAAATTAGTGAATCTCCCCTCCTTTTAATGGAGCATTGATATTTATGTTTACTTTACTAAGTACAAAACTAAATCTGGTGAAAATGAAATATTTTAACCCATCATTATCCTTCCTAACTGCAAGTTAATGTGCATGCTGCTTATTTTATTTTAAAGCTAACATTCCATCTGGAAAAAAATCAAATTAATTAAGAGGTATATCGCAGAAAACAGTATAATAAGAACAGCAAGATGCAGAAAACAGAACTTAAAAAATGAAATTATTCAACTAAGAAACCATTAAAACAAATGATCCATTTGAAAGCAAAAATAAACACTAGAAATCATGTGACAATAAAGGACAAGAATATCAGGGAAACATGCTTAAACAAGAGTTTCCAAAAATGGGAGACATCCCATTTGGAGGGCTTTTCTAGCAGTATTTTATCCTTATTGCTTTTATGTCAGAGGCAGAAAATGTGATGTTTATCATCATTGATGTACTCCAAAATACCCAATTTGTGCTCATCAAGTTTCCTTTTTAAAGTATTTTACTAAATCATTAAATACAGTAGGAGTCTGACAATTGCAAAGTCAGCCACCATCTTGTACCACGTATTTACTTGCAGGAATATTTTGTGCCTAACAAACAACCCAACGAAACATTGGACAGCATCCTGGGAACTTAATTCATCTACTGATAAATAAGTGCTTTTGATTGGCCAGGTTCACTGGGTAGCCATTTTCTTCAGAATCAACTTTCTTTCTTCCCCCTGGAAGAAATGCAGACACCTGGGGAAGGGACAACATCAAATGTTCCTAGCATAAACAGCTACCCTATTCTGCCTCAAGTGTGGTGCCATCAGAATAGAACAATCCATTGGAAGTTGTATTTCACAGAATCAGACAGTACAGTTTTGGGTTCCCAAACATCACCCCGACTGTTTATTAGTGATAACAAACAAAATATCCCAATGAGGTGACCTCAAAAATGAAATGAAAACAAAAACATGGCCAACATTTCAAAAATTTCAGTACCTACAGATTCTTGCATAAGAATCTTGCAAGTTATGTGCCATTTTGTTCATTTGTTTTACATTTGTATTTTATTTTATTTTTATTTTCCAGTGTCTGGAAAATGTGTAATTGCACAATGATGATAACTACCTGAAAAGATTGCTAAACCTTGCAAAAATCTACATTCAGAGAAATAAAAGCTGTGGGATAAAGTGAAAACCTCGAAACATGTTCCCAATAGACATAATCTGCAGGCAGCTTCCATGAAGTTACCGAAGGAAATATAGCGCAGGTGGCTAGATTCTGCACAGCAGCACTGGGGATTCGTTGCAAACGCGTGTCTTCTCCACCATATCTATGTTATATAACAATTGTGACAAACCCTTTGCACTGCTTAGTCATTTCCCTTTTAGTGTTGAACCTACAACAGGCCACACAGTTTAGGAATTGCAACTATCGTATAGTCACATCATGTATAATTACTGTAACACTGGATTTTATTATAGATTTTAGTTGTTATTTATTATTTCATACTAGAAGTTTAAATGTATATATACAGAATGCTTTTATTTCTTCTGATCTCTGGTCTAAGACTGTAATAATAAATTGTTGTTGTTGTTGTTAGGAAATAATTAAGATCTGCAATCCAGGTAAGAAGTAAGTTGTTCACTTGAAACAGTTTGAAAAGGATTTTCAGGTATGTATTTCCAAGGTGACATCCATGCAAGCAAGAATCCATCGTGATTATCAAACTAACAATGCTTCCAGATATAAGCGTGGGCTTTGCCTAGGTGACAATCCACCATCATTATTTTTAAGGTAGTCCCATCCTTGAAAATGAGGCCTATGGAGAGACAGAAGAACCAAGCTGGATATAGTAGCCTGCCCTGCAAAAGAGAGTGTTGCTGACTACTATTTTTGGTGCAGCAACAATATTATCAATTCGGCATATGGTTATCAAACCAAACTCCTGATATATGGACTCACCTTTCTGAGGTAACTTACATATTTGGGTTATTCAGTGATTGTCGCCAGCTAGATTTTTAAAATGTCAACTAGTGCACTGACCTAGCAACATGAATCTTTGGTCGTCAGATGAGGTGGCTCAATTACATCTTGGTATTCAAAAGATGACTAGTGCTCCTTGCTCCTGTTCTCTTGTCTCCAGTAGTAGCCTGAACTAGACAATTTACATAAACTGCAGAAGAAGGCCACAGGGTTCCTTGTGGAGTCATCCATCTCCTGTCAGCCTATTCCCAGCTTCGGGCAATTTGAAGAACATCTTGAAAATGAAGTGCCATGAAAAGCCAATGAGCTAAGTTGGGGAAAGGGCACACAAATCAGAGAAGCAAAAATGAAATACTAAATCTTCCAGACGGGAATCTCTTTCAGATAAGAAATGTGGGGCCAATGTACCAATGTGGGAAGAAGAATTGTCCAATAGATTTCTTTCTTACTTACTTAGGTGTTATGGAACTGGTCTAGAATTGAATAGATTTTTTAAAAATAGCCAAGCAATATACCTTAGCAGTTTGCCATCCATTTCCACCACCAACAAGGCATGAAATGTAGCAAGAACAGAAAGGAATTCCTTTTCACTTAAAATCTATCCCTTTTGATGAGATTCTTTTAGCTCTCAAGTACCATAGCTTGTTTAGTAGACCTATTATCTATTATCAGTTAATCTTGAATAGATACTTTATACCACTGTGACATTAATATCATTGAATGAGACCATTTGAAATGGGGAAAATCTTCTCTATGGAAAATAATATTAATGTTCATACAGGCTTTTCTGTACCTTTTGTTCAACCTGCTTTTACATGTTTGACAGAAATATTTGCTCTGTTGTTATGCAGCTGTAAAGTTATGGAAAGGTTTCATTTTTCAGCTCAGCATTTGGCAAACTCTAAAACAGGCATTTGGGGACCCCTGCACATATAAATTAATATATTTGACAATCCAATTTCTATACTCAGTGTTTTCTGAAGAAACCAGAATTGCATCAATTTAAAAAAAGGTGAATCATGGTAAATATCCATTCATTAATACAAAGAGTAGGTGGGCATTATAACATAAAATTACAAAGGCAAAACACAATTTTGAATGTAGGCATTTCAGAGAAAAAGGGAAAGTTGCAGTACATGTTACAGCAAAGAATATTTCAGTCCACTATTTGGTATCCCATTCTACTTAATTTTTGTCTTTTTTGTCCATCTCCCCTCCTAGATTTACCAACTGTTAAACAGCCACTGAATGTGTTCAGTTTTGATTTGGCTTTTGTCCCCAAAATTGTTATGTTTATTTATTGACATTTAAATGATCTCCTATTTGTAGTGTTGTTAAAACTCCATAAACTTTCAGACTGAACATTAGAAAGAAAATCATTTACAGAACTGTGCAGACATGATTTATTTCAATGTACAGTATGTTCTTTTTCATAGTTACCAAAAAACATCCTCTACTGGAACTTCACCTAGCTTTGATGATCTACATCAGTATTTCTCAACCTTGGCAACTTTAAGATGTGTGGATTTCAAGCTGGCTGGGGAATTCTGGTCTACATCACCAATTCCAATGTTCCTGCACTACAACTTCCTGTTTATATCTTAGCACCTTTCATCTTCTTTTTGTTTTTATTTATTTATTATTTATATATCACATTTAGAAACTGTCCCTCTCTCACACAGAGGGACTCCGGGTGGCATACAAATAAAAAGAAAATGAAATTCTTCCATATTACACTTATAGCCTACGATGTCATTATATATAAATGCAGCGATCTCACGGAAACTGAGAAACAAAACCATCAGCTATGATCATCGATGAGACAATAGTGGGTTTTGGACTATAACTTGAACACAATTTTATTTAATTGATGGTTATAGCTGCATATAAATTCTTGACAAAGGGGAAATGGCATTTTGCTGTACCAGTCACATTTATATTGGGATTCCTTTCTTCAATGTAGTTCTCCCTTACTAGACATTTTCAGATGACATAATAATAGTTTCCCTGAAGTACTGGTCGGAAATGGGTGTCCAAAGGTCTATGTGGCACCCCAAACTGTACCATTAAAGCCTAAGCCTAAGCCTAACCCTTACCCACCCTGTTTTTACATGCATTGTGCCCATAATATAAAAAGGCGTGGCTTCAACTGCATGGTGATTGATACCATCTTGACCAATTCCTCACTTGTAGAAACTCATAGTTGCTAGGTAGACTGTTATTAACTTCGTACCCATGATCCTTGACTTTCTTTTACATTTAATTACTCAAGTATCTCTTTGTTTATCAACAGAAGGTACTCAAGGCAATTAACTGAAAACAAACAAGAGATGACAATGTAAATACAAAACACTTAAAAGGATAATTAAAAACAGGTACTTAAAATTACAGAAATCCTGGCTTCACCTAAATTTGATTACACATGAAATGCCTACCTAAAAAAGTGTTTGACCAATAAAAGATAAACAACAGGGAATACTTTTCATTAATTTGATTTATGGTGTAATGGAATTTATTTTGCTGGAACATACAAATTCATTCCTCTAGGAAAAAAAATATGAATTCTCTTTACCTGTCTAATTTAGTAATGTCAAGCTAGATACATAACATTGCAAAATATACATTATATTGATTCATAGCTAAGAATGGATTGTCTATGTAAGTGAATATATGACAATTTCATATGCATTCTTATTCTTTTCTCATAATACGCTGTGGTTTTTTTTAAAAAATTATTGCACACCAAACTTTGCTTTTAAATATTTATTCTCTATTTTCAAAAATATTTACATAGAAAGATCCACATGTCTAAATAGATTTAATTTTAAAATAAACTGTGAATTCAGCTTAATGCATTTTTTTGAACCAAGACTTTCATTTCAATGGAGATGGACTAATTTGCAGAATATATGTACTCTTCTCTGTACATAAGCGGCAGATCAAATCTGTTTATCAGAATACACAAAACTCAGGCAGTAACCCTTCATCCATGTTGGGAGTTAATGCACACAATAATCCCTATATTCTGTCAAACATGTACCTGTTTCTCTCTGTAATACCCATATGAATTCCATTAATGCATGTCTCACATATTGTGCATGTTTGAGTGTTGTATATGATTTACTTCATACTGTAGCTATCTGGTGATCTTACTTATAAACTGTAATCCAGTTCTGCAAAATTATTTACTGTTAAAACCCACAGCTGATCTCTATGTTATTATGTTAGCACTTTTCCCCTAGCACAGCTCATTTTAATCTGAAAACGACATTGTTTAAATTATATTTCTCATTATGCATCAATAACATATGTCCAGGTAAAATAACTAACCAATGCCAGATGTGTATAAACTACAGCAGTATGCTCAGATGGATATTTTCTTGATAAAATAAGGCATCAAATGTGTGTTCCACTTGCTGGGGTTGCTATAGAAAACTGCTTTGTTTGTGAGAAAGTTGACTTAGAACATTTTCTAGAAGAACCCCAAAAATCAGCAGAACAAAATCCCTCAACAGAAATCAAGAGAAATGTGTAGCATTAGCACTTAGACTTATATATCACCCCATAGTACTTTACAACACTCTCTGGGTGGTTTACAATGTCAGCATGTTACCCCCAACAATCTGTGTCCATTTTACTGATCACAGATGAGTAGGAGGCTGAGTCAATCTTGAGCCTGTCAAGATCGAACTCCAGGTTGCAGGCAGAGTTAGCCTGCAATATTTCATTTTAATCACCGCACTACCAGTGTTGATCACTCTAGATGCAAAAACCTGAATCATATAGGGGAATGTAACCATTCTGGCACATAATAACACATGCATTTCAAGTCTGCTGCTATTTGGAGAATTCTACAAAATGTATGAGCATAAACACCCAAAGTTAAAATATTAACAACCCCCATCAAATTCAACTTCATATATTAAAGTACTTGGCTATTGAAATCAATCAACTTAAAATGCCTATTGTTCCCTGTAATTTAGGTTTTCATTCATCTCTGAAGGGCTTCAGATTGCTTGGAATGGAAGACTGTTAGAACTACATGTTATTAAAGAACCATTCTTCATCCAGAATGAGAAATTATGACCTTCCAGAAAATATTCACAAGCAAGTCATCTTCTGTACTGTTATACATGGATAGATTTTATTTCTCTATATGCATTTTTATAGCAGCTGAATATGTGTATTCCACCTGTGTCCATAGCTTCAGCTTGGACTTGATACATGTAACTGATTTAACATACTAATATTCAGACAGAATGTAGAGATATTTTGTTCTGGCTCTGTATAATCTGATACAGTCTCTGGGTAGATAAGTGAATGACAAAAATGGTTTGGTTTGTGCCCTGCATCACAAGCAATTGCTTTAAGAAACATGGAAGTCCTTTATTATTGAAGATATGTTATACCAGGGGTTTTATGAGATTGAACTGCAAATTCAAGTTAAATCAAATTGCAAATTCATGTAGGATTTTGCCTGATGCATGCCTCATTATAAGTAAGCTCATGGTCTAGTATCTATTAAAGGAGCTTGACAACAGCTCCTGGACTAGTCATACTGGATGTAAACGACAGCTGAACTTCATTGTGTTAGCAGATTGATATCAATATTTTAATCAAGAAGCCATAATTCAAAAGTGTTGTTTGTTCATATCCAAGTGACAGGAACCTAACTCACAGTCAATCAAAAATAGAGTCAGAATATGTAAGAACAGATAACTGGAATGCTGAATCTTGGTTGATTAAGTAATTGGTTTCAATATGGAACTCTTTTGGAAACACAGATGGATGGCAGGCAGACAAAATATGGCCAAACTTCCCTTCAGAGAATTGCATTTTCTCTTTGATTTCATATGGAATTTTAGAAACAAGGATCATATTTAGGAAAAATCAAGTGAGGCCTTTCTAACCAGCAGTGATTCTCCAACTTAGCTGATCTTCTTCCCACAAGACAACAAGACTGTATGCCTTTAAAACTGATACACAATAAACCCACCCCCTTTCCTCTTAAATTTTACAGAACTTCAAAGATGCTTAAGTTGGATGATGTTTTCAGTAAAACAACATTTTAAATGTACATTATAGTACAATGTGTCCTTGAAAATAAATGCCAGCTTTGCCTGACAGCCTTCCTCGGCATATCCAATAGTGCAAGGGTCTCAAACTCATGGTGTCACGATGTCATCACGTGATGTAGCACAACTTTTTCCCCATTTGCTAAAATGGGTGGGTGTGGCCAACATGTGACGCATCTGGGCCACGGACCATGAATTTGACGCCCCCGCAATAGTGGATGCACGGAAGCCTCTACAGATGATGGATATACTGAGAAAGGTATTGGAAAGATGCAAGAATGCTAGCTAAGACAATCAGCGCAATCAATCTATATCGCATCAAACTAAACAGCTCTGCTTATGATAGAGCGTTATTTGTGCAAAGAAAAATACGGTTTAAAAAGCTATAAGAGATCAGAGGCTGATCAGTGAAATTGCTATAAAGCAATTGTTTACAAAGCTTTTTTAAAAATCTAAACATTCTTTAAAAGAAAAGAAGCAAACTAACAAAAACGTGAGGTTAACATGATCTCGCTTAAATTCCCTTATTCTGCAATATGAAAAGATTCCTGTTAACTGTAGACAGTGATGAATGTTATGGGGTCTCAGGTCTCAGATAATGCCACCGGGCCAGTGAATGGTGGTATTAGGCCCCTGCTCCAACAACAACTTGTGGCTATTAGATGGCCAAGGTGCCTGAGCAGCTTTGCTTTCTAAAGCATGAAATGACATCTGTGAGCATAACAATTCCAAAGGGAAAATAAAGTTATAGAGGAACTTACAAATGCTGTGTGTAGTCCAGCGGAAAGAAATACCTATGCAGCATTTTTTTTAATGCCATTATTTTTATTAGGCTGGTGCTGTCTGGTATTTGTGATGCAGTTTTCTAGGCAGCTAGCAAAACAACCATCAATAAGAAAACTGATTATTTTTAAAGGAAATGCTCTCAATTCAGCACAATCAAAGTTTTTGCTGATTAATAACTGTATGGAAATAAGACTATGGCTAATTCAAATTATGATGACCAAAACTGAGCGTTTTTCCAAATCCTGCCTTGACTTTGTTCATTATTCTTATTTGAATTGAATTATTGAAAATATATTGCTTTTTCAAATGTTGAAATGGCAACAGACTAGACTAGACTAGACTAGTCTAGACTAGTCTAGTCTAGAATAGAATAGAATAGAATAGAATAGAATAGAATAGAATAGAATAGAATAGAATAGAATAGAATAGAATAGAATTCTTTATTGGCCAAATGTGATTGGATACACAAGGAATTTGTCTTTGGTGCATGTGCTCTCACTGCACATAAAAAGACAAGATATGTTCATCAAGAATCATAAGATACAACACTTAATGATAGTCAGGGTAAAAATAAGCAATCAAAATCATATTATGAAACAGTCAATATAAATCGTAAGGATACAAGCAACAAAGTTACAGTCATACAGTCATAAGTGGGAGGAGATGGATGATAGGAAAGATGAGAAGATTAATAGTAGTGCAGACTTCGTAAATAGTTTGACAGTGATGAGGGAATTATTTGTTTAGCAGAGTGATGGCATTCAAGGAAAAACTGTTCTTGTGTCTAGTTGTTCTGATGTGCAGTGCTCTATAGCGTCGTTTTGAGGGTAGGAGTTGAAACAATTGATGCCCACGGTCTATAAATATTTTCACAGCCCTTTCACAGAAACTCACAACTATATTTTCATACAAATGTTCATTGATTAAACTACCTAACCAATGACATGGAGATGATGCATAACAACTCATGTAAAAATAATTTACACGAACTCAAAGGAGGCACAATATTTTAAATCTCAGATAGAATGGAAATGCAGGCCAAATGGAAATTTAACATATATCAGGAGTTCAATATTTTCCCTCTTCCCTACCCAGATTTTTTTTTTGCTGAAAATAAACTAACAGCATCCAGTTTAATAATTCCATTTCTTTCCTCCATATTCATTGGTATTACAGAGAAATGCTGCAGCATCTGGATGAAATAGGTGTTTTGTTCTTCCCTCTGAGAGTTGAAAATGTGATGCGGTCATTTATTATAAAAAAAAAAGGCAAAATAAAATATTGAGAGCACTGAGAGCAAGAGTAAGCAAACCCTGTAGCAACCTCCTTCATCCTTCATTTGGTGGCAAACCCATGAAGTATGTTGACATTAGTTGTCTATTTATCATTCTGATGCATCTGTAAATGAAGTAGATTAACTCACAAATGCAGCAGGAGGGCAGATGACTAACTAGCGAAAGTACATTTTATGAGGACACTTTTGGCACAGTTTTTGTCATTAGAAAACAAATAGACCTGGGAAGGAAAAAAAAGGTATCAGGAAAATGTAATACAGAATTATTCATAATGATAGACCTTCCCTGGGTCTCCCTGTGGGTTTCCCTTGATAAGATTTGGGGTGCATGATGGAGTCCCAAGTTCCTAGTCCAGTGGACCACCCACAGAAGTCTGGTGTATCAAGTCTTTGTGAGTAAACAATGACTAATCATACTAGAAAAATCTTCTTAACACTGAATTATTTATCAGAGCTTTGAAGACTTTGCTCTGTATTACATGATTCCCAGAACTGAAATCACACACCCAAGAAGAAGCAAATGGGCTTGACCCATAATGACCCAGTCCAAAATCCTCCTCCTCCTGCTGCTTTGTCGTTGGCCAAAAATAAGTCATCACTGGTACATGTTTCTGATAGTAGCTGACATAACAGCAGATGGGCTGGAGTCTGTGTCTCTTCATTTTCGCATAGTGCCCTGATGACGAACCTATGGCACATGTGCCACAGGTGGCGCACAGAGGCCTCTCTGTGGGGACGCCAGCCCAGCTCCACCATACATGTGTGCCCACCCCCTGCCAGCCAGCTTGTCTTTGGGTCTCTGCTGTGCATGCATGGGATGCATGTGGGGAACATACGCAAACATGTGTGGTGGGGTACATGTGCAAGGGGAGCTCGCATTGCATTTTGGGGGTGCGCATGCCCGTGCGCCCCCCCACGTTTGGCCTGGAAGGCCTCCTGCACCAACCTGGAAGCCAAAACAGGGGGCAGGAGTGCACGGGCATGTGTGGGGGATGTGACCATATGCACGGGGCATCTCGCATTGCATTTTGGGGATTTGTGCACAGATGCACAAAAAGATTAACCATCACTGTCATAGCATGTTGTTATCTGCCAAGAGTCTACACTTGAGCATATTTCTTTTATATTTAGGCACTCCAACTCTCAACCTATTCAAGGTCATCCAAGTAGTATAAGGGAGGTCAGATCCTTCATCCAGTTCCTCCTTAATGTTATTGATTTAAAGTTAATCTTTTGCTAAGTTTAGATTTTTATCTCTTGCTCCAGAACTCCATAAGGCTACAGAAAGAGAGTTTTCCTGCCTGTGTAAAACCCAATAGTGTTGAAAGGAGTGAAGACAAGTGGGAGGATTATATTTTGTGATTAACTAGACCCTCCTCAATTCAGAATGACCCTTGTGATTAGACTCTTGTTGATTGTTCTAATATCAGCAATCCTTGAGATCGGACCACTATAAATTGCCTAAATTGTGATGAGATCACATTGGTAGGTAGCACAACTTTATTTAGAGATGTTGAGGAAGGGCAGAGCAGGGGCAGGTCCCCAATTATGAGCACAAAAGTGTTTGGAGAACACTCTGAACCTGATCTGAACAAGTGGTTGTTGAGCTCCAAGAACTAAAATGAACAACAATAATGAAATAACATTTAATACTAAATCAACTGAACTTAGTCAGAGGGTTGCATCTTGACTTGGGAGGAGACACAAGGATTGTTGTTGCTAAAGGGATGCTCAGGGGGTCAAGTTTTGTGCTTGAGGAAATGAGTTCAATTTCTCTGTCCTTAAGCCTAGAATCAGCCCATCTCTGTTCTCTAAGAAAGCTAGCATTTGAGGATTTCTATAGTCCTTGGAGGAAGATGCACACATATGTAGTGTCTCAGTTTTTGTAGAATTCTCTGTAGGAAGTGCCATGAGAAGACACGAAAGACACACAGGCATTGCAACAGTTGGGCTCTGACCATTCTCTCAGTTGCAGACCAGAAAAAGATGAACTGTTTTATTTCTAGAGCTATACATTCAATCTTGAATTGGATTGATTTTATCCCCAGTTCTTTTTCACAATTGTAACCATTCATTTCAATTAAAAGTGCTATCCTGCCTTTTACTTCTAGCACATCATGAGCCATGGTGGGCAGTGGTTAGAGTGCAGTACTGCAGGCAACTTTTGCTGACTGCCAGCTGCCTGCAATTTGGCAGTTCAAATCTCACCAGGTTCAAGGTTGACTCAACCTTCCATCCTTCTGAGTTGGGTAAAAAGAAGAAAGAATAGCCACAAGAAAAATACCAAAATACTCAGGTACAATATTGCTTAGCTTCTGAAGTTAGCTAAAGTTGACTTCAGAATTAGAATAGAATAGAATAGAATTCTTTATTGGCCAAGTGTGATTGGACACACAAGGAATTTGTCTTTGGTGCATG
>JANHFT010006304.1:333205-352635 GCA_032467955.1 Pseudoxenodon macrops
CTATCTATCTATCTATCTATCTATCTATCCATCTATCCATCCATCCATCCATCCATCCATCCATCCATCCATCCATCTTACTTATTGTATACTTGTTATGCTGTTCAGAGTTGCCTCAAACTGCGGGATGTGTGGCAAATAAATGTAATAATAATGTTAGCTGTGAAAATCTTAAGAGCCAATGATACCTAGAGACAAGATCCTCATAAAGATTTATTAAAAGAGAAAGGAATTGGGTTATAATAAATAAACATTTTCATTTTGAGTGGACAATTTATCTCTGAGTTTGCTAGGGAGGACCTTTCTTCATTCTCCTGGTAACAACCCTTTGATGAATTGGGGAGCTAGCAATCCATTTTCCAAATAATAGAAGAACGTGCACTGGTAATCTTTTCCAAACCACCCTCCTTTTTCCTAGGTAGTGGAAAAATGGCAACCATACTGTAGCTGTCTTCAAATATATGAAGGGCTATTGTGTAGAAGATGGGTCAGAATTGTTTAGTGTTGTTCCAGAAGAACAAGGCACAGTAGGTTTAACTTGCAAGGAAGTAGATTTTAATATGACCTCAGGAAACATTTCCTAACTGTGAGGCTTTCAACCGTTGAATAGATTATCTTGGGAAAGGATAGACTTTTTGCTAGAAACTGAATGGACAGCTGCCAGGGATGCTGAACAGTAGATTCCTGCATTGGGCAAGGAGTTGTATTACATTACAGGTAGTCCTTGATTTACAAGAGTTCATTTAGTGACTGTTTGAAGATACTACGGCACTGAAAAAAATGAATTACTGTATGATCGTCTTTTACACGTTTTACACTTTTACACTTTTTACATTTATGAAACATTGCAGCATGCCCCATGGTCATGTGATTTACATTTGGATGCTTGACAGCTGGTTCACATTTATGACTTAACAAATGTGGCAAGAAAAGTCATACAATGGGGCAAAACTCACTTAACAAATTTCTCACTTAGCAACAGAAATGTTGGGCTCAATCATGTCTGTAAGTCGAGGACTACCTGCATTTTCAAGTTATCTTCTGGTTCTTACCTTCTAAAATTGTACAATTAGCCTGATTCACTGCCCTGCTCAGTAAGCGGTTGTAGCAGTTTACCGCATAGTGAAATTCTGATTACATAGAAAAAGAGCTCCCAATTTTATCCTTAATAGCCTCTGACAGCAATATAAGTTGCCGCTTAATATTAAAGTTAGGCTGATGCCATAGCCAATATAAAGATGGGGCATAAAGTGAAAAAAGGGATTGCTGGCTTAGGAACAGAAACCTAGCTATTGTTTGTTTATATTAATTTATTTATATGGCCACCTATCTCACCAAAGTGAACTGGGCAGCTGACAAAGGTTTAAAAATACAATATAAGTACAATATAAAAAGGTACATTTCATGACCAGCTGAACCACAAACTGGCTGCCAAAATATCATTTGGACTCAATTATTCCCCTATCCCCTTGCCTGGGAAAGCAGCCAACTCTTCATGAAGACTTTCTGAAAGGTGAACGGAGATGGGGCCAACCTAATCTCAGGCAGCATGGTGTTCCAGAAAGTGGTCCTCCCTTAAGCATGGAAACTTACTGGGTGACCTTGGTCCACCTAGGCCCAGTTACTTCTTCTCAGCCCTAATCAGCAAATAGAGTCTATGACAAGCCAATTGAAGCACAGCAACCAGATCCATTGTACTTCCCCCTTTAGGAAAATAGACCAATCTCAAAAGAGGCAAATAAAATCAAAATTTAAAAGGAAAAAAAAGGATATATGAAACCTTAGTGCTTATTTAAGAGTACTCTTATTTAAGAGTAAACATAATACTTATTTAAGAGTAAACATAATACTTCTATTCCACATTGATCAAAAAGGCTTGGTAGATTACGCAGAAAAGGTACAGGGTAAAACATTTCACAATAAAAATGAATGGTTTAATAAAAGCCATTAAAACAGTACAGGGAATATTGTATTGGTGAAGAGAAGGAGGTCCTGTGAATATCAATATGCATATCCATAAAAGGCTTAAAGTATATACAGAAGCAATTGACAGTCAGTGCTGTATCCACAAACTGATATAATATGCTCCCAATCTCAGGAGCCTGATACAAGCTGCCGCATTTTGAATCATGCATAGTTTATTCTTTAAGTGTACCCCCAAAGAGAATGTATATAGTTGTTTAAAGGGCAGCAGTTAAAGAGATGAATTACTGCAGCCAGATCCTGTTGTCCTAGGTAAGAATATAGCTCCATGATGGCAAACCTATGGCACGCAGAGCCACATCTGCCGGCATGGGAGCCATTGCTGTAGATCAGCTCTAGTATGCAGGTGCATGCTGATTTTTGATTGGCCATGCCCCCTTTCCCTCCCAGGAATCTCCATGGCCCATTTTGAGGTAAGTAAAGGGCTCACAAAGAGGCTCTGGGAGGGCATTGCTGGCCTCCGGAGAGCCTCTGGGGGGTGGATGAGGCCGTTTTTGCCCTCCCCAGGCTCCTAGAAAGCCTCTGGAGCCTGGGGAGGGTGAAAAACAGGCTTACCAGTCCAGGGGTGGGTTCTAACTTAACTTGCTGCCAGATCGCTGCCTTCCACTCCGCGTGGGCATGTGTGCGCCTTGTGGGCACGCACATGCATAGTAGGAACAAAAAAAAAAATTTTTTTTAAAGGGCCAAAACAAGATGGTGATGCATGCACAGTGCTGGAAACTTGGCTTCTGCACATGCGTGGAAGAAGAAGAAAAACCAAAAAATTTTCAAACATTTTTTTTTCAAAAAAGAAAGATTGCGGCACCCATGGGCCAGAACCGGCTCTGTGACATCACCAGCGGCCTGCTACCTACTCAGTAGAACATGTCTGAACTGGTAGGAACCCACCTTTGTATCAGTCCCACAATGCCATTGTATGCCAAAAGCAGGGGGAGTGCGGGACGATATTGCAAGCGCATGTGTAGGGGGAAGGAGCATTGAATTATGGGTCTGGGCACACACACACATGACCCTCCCCCGCCTTCCCCCTGCTTTTGGCACACAACTGCAAAAAGGTTGGCCATTACTGATATAGCTGGTATATCATCCAATGCTAGGCCTTTTGATCCAGTAGGAGCCACAAGTAAAGAAGGACCTCCAAGTTATAAATCTGCTATTCAAGTTATAATTTTAGCAACAACACAGGACCGTGATGGATCAACAGCAACTCTGACCTGCCAGGGTTCAACTTCAGTCTGTTGTTTCCCATCCAGATTACTGATAATTTCCAGGCACCAGGTAAGGCATTGAAATAATCACCCTTATCACAGAAAAATGTACAATTGTGTGTTACCAGAGTTTTGATAGTATTAAATCCCAGCTGTCAAAAGAGTCCTTCTAAAGGCTTCCTAGAGATATTGAAAAGCAAGGGAGATAGGACTGATCCTACAAGTCAGAGTCCATGAGTCTAATCTCTCCTCCCCAACCAACACAGAGCTAAGGAAGGAATGAAAACACTGCAAAACAAAGCCTCTTAGCCCCAATGTTAACAGGTGTTCCAAACGTATACCATTGTTGATCAAAACGACCGAAAGCAATTTAGTACAATATGTGCAATGATCCATGCAGACCACAAGATGGTGTTGGTCTGCTACAAGTAATGCACTTGCCTCTAGATTATACAAGAGTATAAGGTGGTCCTCCTTTAGTGACGGCAATTGAGACCAGCAACTTAGTCATCATGTGAAGTGTTTGCTAAGTGAAACCATTACGGTGCCCTTGATCTTACTTCAGCTTTCTTTTGCTTTACAGATCTGCAAAGGTTATAAATGTGAGGATTGGTCATAAAGTCATCTTCATTATAACTGTGAATGCTTGCTAAACGAGGCTTTATTTTAACTTAAAGAAGTTTAAAAAGAGCAAATGAAATGTATTGAAGCAGTTTGACATAGGAATAAAGAAAAAGGCTGACATTCCAAAGAACTCTCTACTTGCAAAGAGAAAATAAGCACATGAGATCATAAGGCTAGATTTGAGCAGAAATAAAGATCCGCGTTCTAATGCAGCTTCTTGGCTAAACGGGTTTACCCATTCCTTAGAGGAAACAGATTCCTCAAGTAAAAGTTCTTTGCTTGCTTCCCTGACTTTTCCACTTTGCTTGTTCTAAACATTAATCAGAAGCTCAAGAAAACTATGTTCATTCTCTCCTTTTCCTACCTCTGGGATTCAGTTTCTCTTCCATTTCCTTCTCCAGTTCTGTCTCAAGATTTTAAAAATTCAATTTTTCTTACCAGATAAGTAGAAGCTAGGGTTTGACTCCCTTATGTGCAAACAAGGAATGATGCAACACTTATGTTAGGAAAAGGCATTGTAGTTGTATTCTATGTATATATAAAGCACATAATGTATTTTGGTTGTATAAGGTGAATGCAGAGATCCATTAACATGTACGTATTGGGGAAACATAGCCCCAAATTTCATAACTATAGTACAACTTTTTCGTTTGCTTACTTATTTTAAAGTTGATTCCACTGGAGGAAGGAGGGAGCACAGAATAATTAATTAATGAATAATAATAATTAGTGAGCTCATGTGAAAAGGAGATTTTTAAACAGACTCACATATTTCTGTAGTCAGTTCCTAGTAATAACAGGATTGGAAAGGTGAAGGACAGTGCATTGTTGTCTGAACCATCAGCTAAAGAATCAAGTGCTGTTGGATAATATCTAAGCTGTAAGGTCTTGCCTCTCCAATCCTCCCAAGAAAGCAGGGCTCTTGAAACTGCAGTGGTTCCAAAAGGAGCTTTTTATTGGAAGGTTTGTGATAACAAGAGATCTAGGCAAGAACTGAAGCTTCTCACTTACAACCAGCTATTTAAAGCAATGCTAACCAACACTACATCATTGCAGGGAAACAGAAACAGAGACTTCATATAGAGATTAACACAGTAATGCAAAAAACAGAAACTGGAAACAGAAACATCATATACAGAACACTCCCTTCCTCCCCCCCAAATCCCAGCATCCCTGTAGAAATATCTGGGACCTGACATGCGCAATGGAGTGTTGGCATTGCTCACACTGTGTATTGCTCTTCACCTTCCTCTGGTCTTGAAAAAACAATCTCATTTTTCTGCCTCCCTCCCCTCACCACTCCCCCATCACCTATGGATCTTTTCTTCTTCAATTTGGGAACCAGGATCTTCTCTTTCTCTCTCATTTTAAGTCATGTCAGGTACTTGGAAGACAACGATGGTCTGAATGGAAGGATAAAAGTACAGCGTGCAAGTTAAGTGCAAAAATAAGTAAGTAAATATGACTGGAATGTATCTGCATAAGACATATTTTTCCAATGACAACTTTAGTACTTTTCTTATTGAAGATTTCTATCAGCACATTTGGCAGGAAAATGATGCTTCTTCATCAGATAATTGCTGTGCAGATATATCCACTACTGTTTGTGGTATGTCTCCATATTGAGGTAGGCTTATAACGATGAAAGACAAACAAATCTATCTCCAGGGCATCCCTATTGTGGGAAATAAATACATCTTTATTTCATTATTCAAATTATAACCAGCATCTTTATCTTTTTGTCATTTTAAACTCATTTTGAATTTTTGTATATCCTTGTATACTGTGTCTCTCTCGTTGGATAAATTGAATACTTTATATTTATTTACTTGCTTTTCAAAAGTGCCCCATAATCCACATTTTTGGGGTGCCTCAAACATACCAATCATTAAAACTCTTTGAATAAATAAATAAATAAATAAATAAATAAATAAATAAATAAATAAATAAATAAATAAATAAATAAATAAATGGATAGATAGATAGATAGATAATGTCTAATTAAATTATTAAATATTTTATTAAAATAAGGTTTTACAAAGATTTTTAAAATTACAGAAATATAGAAGAAGAAATAGAAATTGTAAAAGATTATAAAAGGGTAAAAGACTTAAGTTTATATATTTTGATTATAGAATGGTAAAGAAAAAGTAAAGAATAATTAAAATGCAAGAAAAATATATCTAAAGAAGCGACTTCCAATCTTCTCTGCCACAGTTACAAACTTAGCAATTACCATCTCTACCCTCCCATGTTGCATTCCATCTTTCCACAAACCTTTCTAATCAATACGTCTCAAAATCACCAGTTCATATTTATCAATTTTCAGCAAAAAAGTCTATAAAGATTTCCAGTTTTCTATAAAAATAGTTGTACTTTTAATCAAAGAAGTCAATCTAACCATTTCTTCAAACAGCCATTTTTATTATCTCTTCTCTTCCTCCATTATTGGTGTCTATGTAGTCTTACACTTTTGTGCATATAGTAGCTTTGCTACATAAAACTAATCAATTATGAGCCTTTTCTAGTTGAGTGTCCATAAGTCCTAATAACATAATTTACAGTTTCATCTGAATGTTAATTTTTAAAACTGTCTCCATCACAGTTTTAAGTATTTGTGTGCCCATTGTCTTTTCACTTTTTCACAAGTCAATTCACGTTTCCAGTAAATCTCAAGGGACGGCATCATGAGGGAATCCTTCCAAGGGTACTGGGGATCAGGAGGTAGCAGAGCATGTTAAATGTGTTAAATTTATTGTCGATGGATTTACTGTTGGCTGCCATTCTTTGTTTCTCTGCTTCTGTTTTTGTCATTTTATGCTCTTTGTCATTTGTTGTTATATTGATGCTTTTAATTATAATAGCTGCTCAGTCACTTTATAAGATGGATGGACATATGAATCTAATGTCGTTGTCATCACCATCTAGCTTTTGGGGCTCCATAGAAAATATAAAAGGAGTATAATTCTGTTGATCCACATTGATTACTTGGTATTGATTAGCTTAAGAAATAATTGTTTTAAGATCTTGCAAAACTTCATAACACCTAGTACCATCTGCACGAAAAGTAAACACGAACTATTGTTCTGGATTTGGCATGCACTGCCATCAGCACTCCATTTCTGTGGCTATTGGCATGCTTGATCAGACAGCCTACTTGGTATGGCAAGAGTTATGAACAACTTCCAGCATGGGCAGCTTACTAAAAGTATTGAAATTTTAAAAAGCTCAAGAAAAGTTCCTTTCCATCATTTTTATAGGGTAAAAGCAACCCCAAAGCCTAGGTCTGGATATAACAAATCTGTGATAAGAAACACATATATGAATCCAAGAGGGAGATACACAGGTAAGACAGTAAAGCTCCATGCAGAAATGTCTGCACCAAAATGTTTATATAGTTTGTTAAATTAAAGCCATTGCGTATTAGAAATAAACATATAACATTCCTTTTCTTCTGCATCAGGATTGAGGCGTAAATTTGGACAATCATATTTTTAAAAACATAATCGCATTAAGTCTGCAAAGTCTGATTTGGTCACTGACTTCACTGTACCCAGGTACTGTCCTTGCTATATCCTTCTTGACTTTCAAAACAATCCTTCGTTGTTGTTTTTATGTCTTAAATAATAAACAGTGTGATTTTCTGACTGCAAATGTCCAATTCCAGTCCATTTCAATTTGCTTATGCCTAGGTTGTCAATGTGTAGTCGAGTCATTTCGTCTTTCACCGTGTTAAGCTTTCCCATTTTTATGCTTCTTGTGTTCCAAGTTCCCAGTGGTAATTCTACAGATTTTCTTTTTCTGCATGGTAACATCAGCAACTAAATGTCCTTAAAGCTTTAATCCAACCATATCATAAAGTTTATTAGTATTCCAAAATATCCCAGTTCTTCCTCAGGACTGTGTCGACTGCTGTCTGACTGGAGAATCTATCAAACATTGTGGTGAAGATGCAAAAAACAGCTACTGTTTTTTTAGAGGTAGTTTTTTTTTTTTAGAGTTCCTTAACTCTAGGTTTTTCAGAACTGTGGACCTACTTCAATAGCCCATGGAAATTCCCTGTATTTCAGAATGACTTAGCTAATTATTAGTGTAAAATTAATATAAAATTAGTGTGGCAAAGTAGAGAAATGATGGCTTACTCAAAAGTCCAAAATGCGGTTGCAAACTCTTCCAGATCTATTGTTTCAGTCACATTGCTGTCTGTATGAACAAACAACTGGAACAATCTTTTCAGAAACGTGACATGCCTTAAGAAAGCAACAAATCACCAGAGAGTCTTTTATAAGTGGAAAGACTTTTTAGAAACAACTAAGGTTGAAGGCCATCATAGTTGATCAGCATCAAGAGAAGATTGTACTGTATCAGAGTTATAGTATTGGCAAAATGTTCTAAAAAATCTCACTGTCCTTGTTAGAATACTTCCAATCTAAAATCTAGCACTGGCTGGTTGTATATGCCAAGATCTGTTGTATCTGCCAAGCAATCAAAAGTTCCTTAAAACTATAAGTGACTATGTTCCATGCTGTACTTAAAGCATATTTGAGACAAATCACCTCACAATAAATATGCACATGCCATTACCTTGGAAAAACAATTCAAAATGAGATCATTCAGTTACCAGCAAAAAAACCCAAAGACTGTGGCAGTTATAAAGTCAGCAAAACACTAGTTTGCTATTCTGAACTGCAGATCTGACCTCAGCCATATTGAATGAATAACTTTAATGGTGCATTTTGGATCAACAATAGAATGTAGTGAAAATGTCCCTGCAATATTGGCTGTCAAAAGTATTTTCTGGAATTTAGTGACATCAATGAAACTGCAGGAGTTGGTATGATAAATGTGCTTCTTAAAAAGCCGAATGATACAGGAATTGCAAATGTTGACATAAGACGTCAGGAATATACTAACGCAAAAGTAAAGAACAAAGGAGTATAGACATGCATTCCAGAATTAAACCCACAGAATTTTTCTCCCCTCTGGCAATATTACTTATTTAGCTTGATAGACAATGATATTGCACTATCTAATGAGGTTCCTAAATTTTTAAATGCAATCAAAATATGTGTGTGTCTATTCATCAATGACGAATGTGGAAGTAGCACTTGGGAAGATCATCTCTGACACCAAAACCATTGAGTGACGCACAATAGGAAATCTGGGTAGAGATAATAAAGCTTATGAAGTGATGTCATTTCATGGATGGATAATGCTGTAGTTGCCGCTGTGAAAGATAAATGTTTGATAGGAACTGCTCATGGGAGAACAATGGCAGAGGGAAACTGAATCATCAGAAACTATGCATAGGTTAAAATATCTATGGGGTCTAATGTGGCAATCATTGCAATGCATATAAACAAAAAGACTCTAAAAGTGCTGACCTTCATAGATCTGGAAAATGGAACATCTGGACAATACAAATTCATAGCTACAAACCTACCAATCAGATGAGGGATTTATAAATGTTCTAAAGCAGGGGTCCCCAACCCCGGGTCGCAGCCCACTACCAGACCTTGAGTCTTTTGGAAACTGACCACGGAAGTGATAGGAAAGTGCGCATGGGGCACTGGATAGAAAATTCAACCTGAGGTCTCTAATGAAATTAATTTATACCTCGTAATCAACATGTCTTCTGTGATGAATCATGTAATCATGAATTATATGAAAACAGTTTCATTGTTTTCTATGCTTACTTTCAAATAGAGTTCTCCAACCTTTTCAGCTTTGTGGTCCAGTGGGGGTTGGATAGTTTCGCACATGCAGTGGGCAAGCATACACACATGCGCACATGTGAAACCATCCCCTCTCCCTCACTCCCCGCTGGGCCACCAAGCTGAAAAGGTTGGGGAACTCTGTTTTAAAGTAAGCATAGAAGTTAGCTGAAGAACTTCACAATGAAACTATTTTCATACTATTCATGATTACAGGATTCATCACAGAAGACATGTTGATTACGAGGTATAAAATAATTCCATTAGAGACCTCAGGTTGAATTTTCTAGCCAGGTGCTAAATTGCACAATACACTGAATTGAAGAATGTTTCATGCAGTTTATGAGATGTAGTAGCATATTACGATAATGTATATAATATTCCAAAACTTCTTACCATACCCAAGAAGAGCTATATCAGTAATGAAGGAGAGAGAGTGCTGAGAGATGCTATCTGTGTTTTTGATTTTACTGATTGAGTTATGAACTGAAACTTTTAAAAGGTACATTTTGACAAGATCAATTCCAAAAACTATTCTGAAATATTGTTGTTGCTCGGTGCATAAATCTATATGCTATAGATGTTACCAGTGGAGAACCCAGCTTCTCCAAGCTGAGGTATATCCATGTTCCACAATTACCCAGGAGAAGCTGGTCAGCCTTGTAATAGACTCAGTAGGGCATGACCTGACTGTGGACCTTTAGGAAGCAACTCAATTTTTCTTTAACAAAGGAAAACACAGAAAGAACTAGTTTCATTATTCAATTGGATAAAAATTTCCATGTCTTCTATGCAAATCAGAAAAAATTACATCTGCTGTTCAAGTACATGGAAATTACTTTTAGAGTTCTTCGTTCTCTTTTACTGAGGTAGCAGAGCAGTAACAGGAGAGGAGTATCAAACAAAGAAGAAAGAACTGAATTATTTCAAAGTTTCTGCTCAAATAAAGGGCCATGAAAGGGATATCTTTTGCGTTTATTGCTTCAGATAAGAAAATGTTGTATCCCAGCATCCAGAGAGAAACCACAAAAAGAAGACTGAAGGATATATACCAACTATAATTCAGGCAATCAAAACAGCAAAACTACAATTTACCAACGAATAGCTTACGTCCTGTGATATTTCCTTCATTTATTACTGTAGTTAATAACTAATTATTACTTATATAGTATTACATTCCTATGTTTCTCCAGAAAAGTGACCCTCTTTTTTTTTTTAATTGAGGGATGTGCTTGGCTTTTGACTGGCATGCCAGGGCTATGTAGTCTAAAATGATAACATAAGAGAGGAGGAGAGACAGACAAACGTTAAAATTGATTTAAATGTGATTAATTTAAAGAGTTGATACAACTGATTTCTATATCTTTCTAGATAATTATTTTTTAGAAGCAATCTTTGGGAGGCTTCATGCAGCCATCGGGCCTAAAAAAATGTCTATTCCATCCAAAGTTCACTAAGTGGGGGGTCTGCTAAATTGAGGAATATTGTACTTTTTGTCTTAAAGTCAGAACTGAAAACCCTGAATATCTAAGGATGCTTACGCAGTCTTCAAATCTGGGTCTCTTAATCCTTTCTGGGGGGGGAAAAGGAGGAATTCCACTGCCCAGCCTCCTTGATTGGTATCCAATTGTAAAATACCTTTCTAACCTTTGTTCTTAATGCTTGTTAATCCTTGTTAAATTCCCTGTTGCTTTTCATTGTGGATGTAATCTGAAGGATGCAATACCAATCAGCCCTGTAACCTAATGAAAAGAATATTAACCACGATCATGACAGTTCTCAGCATTTTCTTGATCAGCACACAGCAGTTAAGGAACATATTTGTTACATCGCGCGAGTAAGGAAGACTCGAGTCGCAGTGAACAGTCAGCTCTCGTTGGATCAGGTCATAGCAATATCCGGACTGACGGCAGGCTGCAGGGAACCTGCTTTTATGGGATTCCCTGATCGCCTGCTGGCCACTGACAGCGCTTTACTTTTCCCGCCGCTAGTTTACCCAACCAGCAGCGATTCATGTAAATGAGCAAATGGGAGGACACAACAATATTAGCTCATGTTCTTTATTCAAATACATTTAAAAATTCCCATAACAGCTCTTTTTCTGCCTTAACATTCTCCCCCCCTCTTCTGTGGCATCTTGAGTCTGCAAATTGTATGGTGTTTACCCATTCTACCAAACAGTAAGAGTGGGCCAGTAAATATTTAAAACAACAACAACAAACTTCTTATCTTCTGGAAGTCTGTCTCACTTTACCGTAGTTTCTTGAATGGAAGGCCACAGGGGAAAAAAATGAAGTGGAGACATTTGCAGTTTGGTGGTGTACAAAACAGGATAAAGAGTAATAAACAAGTTTCTGAAAACTGTGGGAATTAAAGCAAGTTTCAAAGGCAAAAGATAAAAGTGAAGCTGTGCCAAAGGAAATAAGATTCCCATTGCTCTACTATTGCCCCAAGAAAACATGATGCACAGGTGTATATTTAGAAGAAAATGTGCATGTCAGATGGTGGGATCCCTGAGGCTCCTCAGTAACCTGCATTATTATTAAAGGAGAGGCAACAGCTGTTTTGTGTAAAACTGCAAAATGGGGGTAGATTAAACTCCAAAGAGCTGCATGGATCTCAAAGGGACAAATGTAGGAAAAGGCATCCTGTGCCCGAGGAAATGGCTTAGATGTGCTATTGAATGTGTTCTAATAATATATAAAAATAAAGGAAAATGCTGCAGGGGAAAAAACTGAGTTTCTCTGAAGAAGAATTGATATATTGTCAGGCATTATATATAAAAGTGAGAACCAGTTTAGTGTAGTAGTAAGGTACAAGGCAATTAACCAGTAGACCCTGAATTCTAGTCCCATTTAAGGCATGAAGCAAGCTGGGCCAGTCACTTTCCCTCAGCACTAGCAAGAAGGCAATGACAAGCCAAAATGGACTTGACTCAAAGGCATCAAATATCAATGTCTAAATTACTATTAAGGGTTACAGGTGTGATGGTTAATGTATTACACTAAGCTCATTAGGTGTCTCTGACTCAATCATTCTCCACCAGTAGCACTTATATCATAGGATTGTTGTTGTGGCAATAAACTGAAGAAATAAACTGAAGTGGCTTGAGTGCATAGAACTCCAAATGACATTGGCCATGTGGATAGGTCTAAACGAAATTAGTGTGTTACCTAGATTGTGAATTTCAACAACCATAAACGTAAGCAAGATGACAAGTCTGAGCAAGACTGAGGATGAGGATGAAGCATGCTCTTGGTGGGACCAGAGCTATTAGTGGAAAGGATGTTCATTCATTTCAGTGCAAATCTGTGTGTCATAGAGAAATAACTTTTATTAGTGATGTCAACTCTTCTCTTACACAAGATATTTAAAATTAGGCCAAGGATCATATTGAATTAATTGAAAATCCCTTAGAGCAAGCGATTGCAAGAGGTTGTAATCTGAACAACTGTAGGGTACCGAATTGCCTTTGTCTGATGATAGCAATTCTCATAATCTGAGATCAGCGCTGCAACTCAAATCTTAAAATGCTGGCAACTGTATTACTGACCCCAGAGCTGCCTCCAAAACGCCAATTGCTTAACGTACATAAGGAGGTACACATAGGAAGATTTAATATTCTGAGTCAATTCAATAATTATCTAGGCCAATATTTCTACCCAGAGCTGCCATGCACGCATGATCTGAGAGCAACCTGTTGATGCTCAAAACTAAATTTATACCAAATATGGATTCTGTCACTGAGCTACCGTCCTTCCCTGCAAACAGAAAACAGTGTGATGCACTGATAAAGTATTGGATTTCAGTTTTAGAGATCTATATTCAAAGATCCTTTAAATTTACTGGGTAAATATGGACCATCCACAATAGACACTTGGACAAGAAAAAGAAAATTACAGAAGCTTTAAAATGTCCATGTTAATCTTTCAACAAGATAAACATGTAATAACCTTGTTCCCACCTCTGAAATGCACAAATTTCACATTCAGGACACACAATATTACAAAACAAAGTTGCTTTTATTACAAACTTCTAATTACACGACATGATGCTAAGCTGTTTCTCCCGTGACATATAATCAAATGCGCCATAAAAAGTCTGTTCCTAGCAGCGTGCCAGCATCAACAAGGGGGGGGGAGAGCAGGGCACAGTGAAAGGTATGTAATACAACATGCAGGTACAAATGTAAGGGCTTCAACTTGAAAAAAGAAATACAAAAGAAGTTGGAAAGGCTGTATAGATTTCAGACCAAATCTGATTAAAGAAAGTGCAGAACACCAGAAAACAAAAAAACAATAAGGATATTGTATTAACATGAGTGCTTCCTTTGAACAAATGCCGAAGAAAAAAATTTAAATTTCTGGCAGCTGCTGTTAGCTGTCTATGTGTTGATTTTTTTTTCTTTACAACTGAACTGATGGGTAATGTTAGAGAAATCCAACCAGTTTGGAAAGGAAACAATTCTAGTAGAATCGATCACTGATTTTCTGATTAGCTTAATTTCTAGTTCCTTTGCTTGAGCTTTTGGGTGCAAAGCAAGAGTTATAAGAAAAGGAAGGTAAGGCATGCTTACATTAAGTATATAAACTCATGTGCACGTTATACCAGAATCAAAGATAATCATTTGGACCTTCTGCAAAAGGGATTCTGGGAAGATTACCTTAATTTTACATTTTGTGCTTAGTCCCATCATTATGATGATGAATTCAAGTGATTGTTGTTGCTTAAAAATAAAGACATGGAATATTTGATCAGAGTTTTTAAAATACATTTTAAAATTTTAAATTAAAATTTGGAGTGAATGCTTTGTGCATATTAAGCAATAATGAAATAAAATGTCTCTTGTAATAAAATGTACTCTTACTTATGGGTAAGAAAAAATATTCTTGGACTTCTAATGACAGAGCTTTAAAAATGGCACTTCTATCATTTATTCCCCTCTATTAATAGCAACTTTATTGTTATACTGGCACAAATTAAGGATACAGACTGCATTTCCCCCTAATTTGACAGTACTGAAGGTTATATACTCTATAGAGAACTGTCTGATTTGAATTTTCTTACTGGTACTATTATTTTGATAAATATGCCCTCTGTATTATACTGAACCCTCACTGTATGTCACTTGAGTCCCCATATGCAAAATATAACTTTCTTAGTTTAATTTCTTTCCTTTTTTTAAAAGAATGGTGCTTTGTAAGTTCTGTCATTTATTTTGAATAACTTCTTGAAGTATGCATGAACCAATACTGGAGGTGCAATGTGTATGCAATATATTTGTATATAATACAAATATATTTATATATTTTTCTCTTTGCCCTACTCCAAGTTTGCCCTTAGGCCCTGAGTTCTTGCCTCATATATATATTAATAGAGTCCTTAGTATAGATACTAATCATAATGAAAGTCTTATCTAAAAAGGATTGGCCATCCATACCCTAATATAATTTTCTACAATGGCTGTTTCTTAGCTAACCTAATTTAATCTTATTTCACCTCATCCCACCCTGTAAAGGGTGCATTTTGTAGTGAAGTATCGAAGGTGACTGCCTTAGAGAATCCTTTCGACCCCAAAACAATGCTAATCTTTGTAGCTCTTGACCTTCGCTTTTAGTTTAGAGTGAGGGCTTTCTGCGGGCTTCATGCCATGCCTCCATTCAACCAGCTAGCATGGAAATTTTCTGATCACTCTAGGTAATATCCATGATAATAAACAAATTGGTATCTGATGCAGACTGTTTCCCCTGGGGACAGTCTGCATCTTCAGTAAGTTGTTCTGAAACATGGCTCATTGTCTCTTGAAGGCTGGTAGATGTCATCTATGAAATGCTCGTGGGCTTTCAATCCAGAGATGTGCCTGGCAGGCTACCCATTATCTGTACATGGCTGGCTGCTCAACAGATGAGTTGCCTGCTGTGCATATTTCTGGATTAACTGTACATGCCTAGTTGCTTTAACAGCACCAATCACCCATGCAATAGGATGATTTAGACCTTTTTAAAGTCAAGGACCCAATTTCCTTTCTCTAAAATCGGTGTGGTATGCAGTATATATACAAGTGAATAAATTCTCAATTTTGTCATGAAAAGGTGGATCCTGCAGAGAATTATTACAAAGGCAAGCCAGATTGTAATGACATAAACACTTCCATGCTGACTTTGGTTGAGACAAGATGTATTTTAAAATTTCTGTTCCATTAATAAAAGATTAGTTTAATATGCCAATTATCTCTATGGTGTAAAATTTCTTCCACCCCCTCCCCACCATTCAGCAATGCTAAAACCTGGGGGACTATTTTAACAGTTTGCTCCTTTTCAATATTTTATAGGCGAGAGAAAACTTGACACAAAGGCAAGGCTGCATTTGCTTGAAAATAAGTCATTCTTTTTCTGTTTAATTTATCTCCCTATTACATTTGGACTAGATGCACATTAAACTTCTCTTTAAAAAAAATCTAGACTAAGCCATCTTCAAAAAGATCGTTCATTTGGTCCCATCTTTTTCTATCAAGCATTGCATATTTCATATTGAATGAAAGAGGTGTGCTGTAAAGTCCTCTCTCCCCTTCTTAGATTAAATACATTATTTTGAATCCATGCAAGCACAATTCTCAGCCTTTTCCAAGGGACTGGTTTTTTTTTTAAGGATGTTGCAGCTAACTGACATACACAATTAATATTTGGTGATTCATATTGAATTGTGAGTCGTTCAATAGTAACCAAATTAAAACAACATGCACAATATCTTTTGTAGAGATGCTTATGTGAAGAACATTCCATCGCTAACTCCTTCCCCATAGCACTAATATTGAAAATATGAGCAAAAGGAAAAGGTATGAAGTAAGGGTGGCTTGATCATTCATCAGTTTTTGATGTTGTCGGATCTGTGTCATTTCGACAACAACTTAGCAAGATTTCAGGTTAAGCTGTGCCTGAAACTTTGAAGTCCCACACATCTTCAAATTGCCAAGGCTGAGAAACACTGATCTGAGATGATGTAAAGTTAAACTGCCAGGTTAAGAAACGTTGTCTCAGATGTTGTGAAATATTTGCATTTCAGATGTTGAAATAGATGTTGATAGCACAAACTTCACCCTATAAGGAAGAGCAGTTTGCCTAATGGTTCTTTTAAATCCTGAGCCACTGTGAGACCAGGACAAGTGGAAATGAGTTGAAGAGATTTTGCTAAGATTTTAAAATGCAAAACAAAACAAAAAAAATCATAGATTTTTTCCAAACCTCATAAAGTATCTTAGATTAGTTCTGGTTGACTTCTCCAAAGACATTTAACATGATTTCAGAGTTAGAATGTCCTGCTATAACTTCCTATATCACTGATGGTACACAAGGCGTTGCTCTATCTGCTCTAAGCTGGTTTTTTGCATTGATTTTCAGGCATTTTTCACCCTCCTGAGGCTTCAGGATGCTTCCCTGAAGGCTGCGGAGGCTTCAAGATGCTTCCCTGAAGCCTCCGGAGGGTAAAAAATGGCCCAACAAGCAAACCAGAAGTCCGTTCCCCAATTTCCGGTTTGCCCTTTTTTTGCCTTCAAGAGGCTTCCCTGAAGCCTCCAGAGGGTGAAAAACAGCTCAACGGCCAAAACAGAAGTCCCGTTTTTCGCCTTCAGGGAAGCTTCCTGAACCTTCTGGAGGGTGAAAAAAGGGCCAATGGGGGGGCACATGTGTGCATGCACGCTAGTGCGTGCGCTGCCATTTTTGGCAAGCAAGAAGAAAAAGGTTAGCCATCACTGGTATACACTGGCCAGATGAAACTAAAAGCCCAGTTTCAAATCTGTCAGTGACATAATAGACTTCATAGATATGGCCTTTAGGAGGAATGTAGAATTTCCTGTATGCATCATCTTGTAAATTCCTTCATGGGGTTTTTTTTCTCTCTCCAGGAACTGATTCTCAATGGACAGCTGCAAGAAGCCAATATATGGCTGAACCCAGAAAACCTGGTGTTTCTTTTCTTCCTCAAGCCACCACTGTTGCTTACCTTAGAAGGTCATCTTTTACACGGGCTTCTTTTTCTCCTCCTGTTGAACCCAATCCTTTCAATAAAGTGAGTGAGATTCCTATCACAATATGTTTCAACTTATTTTTATATACGCCCCTTTTTATTTCTTCTTCTTTTCTTTATTTCATAAAATCAAACAGACAGCTTTTAATTTGCTATGTAAATTGTGAGGCTGCCCAATTACATTAAATATAAGTATTATACCCCAAACCAATCTAAAGTAATTAAGCAGGATGTGTAGATATACTCAGCACATCAACAGCAGCAGCAACAGCAATTTAGAAATAAATTACGTTGCAATTCTTACCAGAAAACTATTTGAAGAAACAAGGGAGAGCTAACTAGAACAAAATATTTATTGCGTATTTGCATTTATTTTGTTATTCTAAGCTGAAAGAGAAATGCAAATAACAAGTGAGAACTAAGTGAGGCTCAGTTGCTACTGTGGCAGCATTATAGTATTTCAGGCTCAAATCCATCCAAATACAAGTGAAATCTTCCATTTCTTCCTGTACTCGTTAATATTGCCATGAGTTAACAAAGCAAAGACTATTTCTTCTTTTTAGTCAGGATGTACAACCAAGTGGGTTTTTTAGTTTTTGTTTCCAAAACAAAAATGTAGGTGTATGGCAGAAAAAAAGGAATATGATGTCTTTGCCCCACAATTCCAGTTATAATTTGCTGCCTTGAATAATTTATAAAAATGATAAAGGTGGGTTTAAAAATAAATAAAAAATAAAGACTATTTTAAAAACACGCTCTTTGAGGTCTTAAAGTCTAGCCTTGGCCACACTAATGAGCACAGAGTGTTTCCAGGATTCTATTGCTTGTTCCACCTATGATTTATTTACTAAGAAGTCCCTCTGAAGGGATGTTACATTGCAAAAATCAATGCTGTTGACTGTTTTTTATTTTTTTTAAAAACTCAGCAGTAACAGCACTTCTGCTTGAAATCTTGGAAAACAGTAACAATTGGAGAACATGAGTTTGAATGTTTTCCAGAAAAATTGTGGTATTGTACTATGTTTGAGAGCTCCATTTATTAGAAACGTTCAGTTCTAATAAATGCCCAGGAGGTGGAACTAGCTGATTATTATTCCAGTCTTCACTGCAATACTGCAATACTGAACCAACTATATGGGTTCATCAATTAGTAGCAAGGAGGTATGATGAACATTGATTAATTTCAGAGCACATAGACCAGTTCAAGTCCAGCTTCCACTGGGAAAGTGTAGATATTTTAGATTAAGTAAGGTCTAGAAATGCAAGAAGATCCTTAGACATTTGGCATTCTGACAAAGTATGTATAAAAATAAACTCCATTTATGAATCATTCAAAAACCAAAAGTCAAAGAAGAGGCAAATAGTTCTGAGTCAGAGCTGGGTTCCTACTGGTTCGGACCAGTTCTATAGAGTAGGTAGTAAGCCGCTGGTGATGTCATAGAAGTGGTGCTGGTCCTTGGACACTGCCATCTTTTTTGGGCGGGTTGGAATTTTTTCCAGGTTTTTTCTTCTGTGCATGCGCAGAAGCTGACTTTCCGGCACTGCGAATGCATCGCCATCTTGTCTTTGGCTTTTTTTGGTAATTGTTTGTAATTTTTTCTGTACTGCGCATGCACGTGTGCGCGAAGCGTGCATGTACCCATGAGGCCTGGCCATAGGGCGTGGGAGGAAGCAAACCCACAGCGGGGTAAATTAGAATGTTGTGAGCATATCCTTATCACTCACTTGGTCAAGCAGGGACTAGCACTTATATTTATGCTACATAATAGTTGTGTAGTATAATAGTATAATCTAAAGAAGAAACAATATCCTCAATCAACACGGCCTACCCAAATCCATATACGGCTGGTAGAACAAATTACTAACTTTACTTCTAAAC
>JANHFT010006304.1:360190-372063 GCA_032467955.1 Pseudoxenodon macrops
CTCTCTCTCTCTCTCTCTCTCTCTCTCTCTCTCTCTCTCTATCTATCTATCTATCTATCTATCTATCTATCTATCTCACACACACAAACACACACACACATACACACACACACAAGTTTGTGTTAGTTCTCACTCTCTCACCTCATGGCAGCAGCACCATGCCATGAGATGAGGTGAAGGAGGAAGGCGTGCAGGCCGATGCCCTTTGTGCACCTGCCTCCCTCTACCTCCTGCTGCAGTCAGCCTCCATGCAGTCACCACCTCCTGTGCATGCATGGGGAGGTGGGGCGCCTGGCCAGGCCGGACCTTGTGTTGAAAAAAAATAACACATCCCTGAAAATAAGCCCGAGTACTGATTTTGGGGCCCAAAAGAAAATAAGACCGAGTCTTACTTTCAGGGAAACATGGTAGCAGTTAGATAATATGCTTCATACATAAAGAGGGTATTGTAATCCTTAGCAAAATGAAGAACAAAAACTATGAGAACCAACTCCATCTGATGCGAGTCTCTTAAATATATACTTACTATTAAGATCAGAAAGTGCTTTCTTCTTGGTAGTGTTATACTGATTCACCAAATAGTCAATTTGCTAAAAAGAAAGCAAAAAACATAGGATTAACAACATACACACATATACCAAGGCAGTAATATTCACATAACTTTAAGCACTATTGTCATTTCTGGAAGTCACCTTGCAGCATCACAAAAGCTCTTGAATTTTAGCTTTCTGAGGTAAATGACACTTCAATACCCAGTCTACTTCACAGCCTAATTGGGAATTTTTCTCCTAATCATGACTATATAAACTCTTAATATTAACTACTGGCAAACTTGAATGGAAGTTTGTAATTACACTCTTTTGTGTTTTCTAGAGGCATCTGAGGGAAAAGTATGATCGGACAGATCTTCTACTGAAAGTCATATATCCCTCAAAAGTTTAGATGTCTATTTTTATTATGGCAAGATTCCCACATTTACTGGAAGAGTATTAAAAACAAAAATGCTGTGCAATATTGCAACTAATGGTGCACACTACAATCAACACAATCATTAAGTATGAGTTCAGTTTTAAGTGGCATGCTTTTAATAATATTTTTATTATCTCATACTACAATGCAAATATAACATTGAATCCAATCACGGAATCATTGCATGCCAACTTTCCTAACACCACATGAAGCCACCCAAAGGAAAATGGTACATTACCCCGGGAGTTCCGTTCAGGAACATCCGAAGGTCTCTGAAATTATTGTTCATGAGTCCCCTGGCTCCTTGGAGTTGGCTTGTGAGATGCTGGTTAGCTGCATAAGCAAAAAACACCCCAATACTAGGTAGCAAGAGAGAATACAGAAAAAAGAATTATTCTTACTTTTTTAGAATTAAATAATATTGTTAGATATATGACTCCAAAGCACAGTAAAATTATCAAGGAATTATTTTCTGATATTGAAGTAGCCATATATGATGCTGTCCATTAATATTTGTTTTAAGGGACCAACTTAGTGTATGTAATACAGGTAGTCCTTGACTTATGTTTACATCTGAGCCCAAAACTTCCGTTACTGAGTGAGATGGTTATTAAGTGAATTTTGCAATCTTTTTTGTCACAGTTATGTGAACTTGTTAAATTACTAATAGGGTTGTTAAGTGAATCTGGCTTTCCTATTGAGTTTGCTTGTCAGAAAGTTGCAAAAGGTGATCACATGACCCTGGACACTGCAACTGTCATAAATAGGAACTAGTTTCTAATCATCTGAATTTTGATCACATGACCATGAGGATGCTGCAATGGCTTTAGGTCATAAGTCAACAGTCATACTTTTTCAATGCTGTTGTAACTTCAAATGATCATTAAATGAATGGTTGTAAATTGAGAACTACCTTTAATGATTTAATCTTATGATAACACTAAAGAATGGTTTTAAATTCATGTCTTTGGGTAGGGTCCAACTAATCTGTTGAGCTGAATAAGGGAAGTGACAATTTAAAGAGATTCTGAAAGCTACTGTTGCTTTAGTCAACAAAATTAACAATATTCAATACATCTGAGTTGTTTCATATTATTAATTCAGCACCCACAATCTCCTTTCAGGTATTCATGGAGGAAAAGACTTCACAAGTTTTACGTATAAGCAGTTGTGATTTAAAATGAAAATTGGTAGATAATATCTATGATGTTCATAGCAAATAGATATTTTAAGGACATAAAAGCAGAATACAAATGGTAAACATAAAAAGAACAGAATGGAATGGAATAATCTTAATAAGGAAACACCCAGGATTCAAGACCTTCAAAGATGCAGATGAAGCTGCGTGAATTGGAAAATGTCTTTAAAACTGCTCAGGATGAGGCAGAATGGAGTAGATCCTTCAAGAAGCCCCCTCAGCCATTCTGTCACCACTGTACTTTGCTCTTTTCTCAAGAGGCAATCACATCCAGGGGAAGGATAAGAGAGGGACCTCCTCACTGGGATCCAGTATAGTTTGGTTGCCAGAGGTTTTTTAATTTTAATTTACCCATTTTACTAAATTTATTATGATCACCTACTTCAAAAGACTCTGGGCAACTATAAGAGAAGTTCTAATTGTACGATTCCTTATCAGCTAGGAGGCTCATTGGGAACTAAAATGTGTTGCTTAGGAAGGATTCTCATCTTTTCCCATATCTCATCTTTAGCCTAGATGGTTTAGACTTGTCACACCAGATACATGGGAGTCTCCATGTTCAGAAGCCTGGTAACTTTAAATATGACTTACTGGAAGGGAAGGTGCAAATCATAATTGCAGCATAATGTTTTGTTTCCCTGGCATACAACTATGTTAAGCAAGATGATGGGATAATTATACCATGATATGTGATAGTGGGGACACTTATATGAAATGCTTCTAAATAGTATTCCAACACTTGATATAGCTAGAAAAATTGCATTATTTCTGATTCTGATTTTCAGGATTGTATTTTAATTAATTGATGTATAAGAGAAGAACAGCATCAAGATTACGAGAAGTGGAGGCATGGCCAACGTTGCGGAGACACAATGGGAAACCTTGGGGCACCGAAGGACCATTGAATCCCAGCTGGAATTGGGGGTCCCGAGAGGACCAGAGCCATCTCATACGGATGGTGAAGAACGGAGGCACAGGCTGGCGCGAACAGGGAAATCGCAAATTCCCTGTAACACCGTCAATAGCCCCCGACCCATCGGTTGCAGAAGACAGCCATTGCAAGCTGTCAGGAAGCTGGGGTGGTCACACTGAGCAAGAAGAGAAAGCATAGTAGATCGTCTGGGTGAACTTGATTTTATGTCTTGGATACAAGATTTCTTCCTTTTTTAGTTACTCCCTAATTTAAAACTTTGGATTAAAAGAGAACGGCAGAAGAAGAAGAAGAGGGGAGGGAGCGGATTCATGGCTGTCTCCCCACTTCCGGCAGTAGTGGCAAAACATTAAAATAAAAGACTGAATGAATTTAAAACATTAATATTGATTGAGTGAAGAAGGTTTTTTCCCCAAACATTTTTTCTTTTTTTTAACAAATACACAACTTACAGAATCTGTTGTCAGAGTACATATTTATACCTTTACATCTACATAGATTTTATAAAAATATCATATTTATTTAATTATTAGTTATGTTTGTTTCACCATCAAATTTAATACTTAAATTTTCTCCTCTGTTCCCTTTCTCTTGTGTCCTATTTCACCTGATTTTGCAACAACCTTCCAACTCTTCCCTTTCCTTCTGTCTCTCTCAACTCTCTACTTCCCTTACCCATTTCTCTCTCCTCTCCTCTTGCTACTTCCTTTCCTCCCTCTACCTCCTTCTCTTCTTTCTACTTCCTTTCTCCTCTCCTCTCTCTTCCTCTTCAACTCTCCTCCCCTCACCAACCTTCCACTCTCCCTATCTGTTGTTGCATCCTCTCATCTACCAAACAATTTTTATTGCAAGTATAGAACAGATCAATAATACCAGTTTTGTTGATGGTAATAATCTTCATTTTAAATAGTTTCTCTCCCGGTTTATTTAATTTTGCATTATTTTCTAATTGCATTCATTTTTTACATTCCTCCTTTTCACATATTTCTTTTATACCTGTGTTTTTCACATCCTCTTTTATACCTCATTTCACATATAACTCCTATTTTTCTTCTTGCCTTCTCTGTTTCGGCCATGATGTTCCCTTTACCTAATTTTATTTATTTATTCCCTTTCTTTTCACATAAAACAGTAATATTTAACATCCCTAATAATCATCCAATCATATCTATATATATAATACAGGTTTTAGATTGCGTAGTACCTTTCCAATGTTGTCTTCTATAAAATCGATGTGTATTAGATCCTTGTAATTGTTTGTGGTTCGACTAGGAAATATTGGACATGAGTTGTTGCTGTTTACAAAGAATATGTTAAAGAGGTTGGATTTAACGGTTTCATCATTACAGTCTTTATTGTTCTTTTTAGGGGTATGATGGTTTTCGTATCTTTAAGTTTGTTCCTCTTGTTTGATATGATAATTGGTGCATTCAGTCTTTATCTGTTGGCATATGTTTTTGCAGTGGCTTTTAAAGTTGGCTATGTAGCCAGTTTTGTTTTTTTGCCAAAGAGATTTTTTGGGGATTGGAGCTTCCTTGTTGTTATGGACAGTTTGCTTTTCCTGGTTTTGAGAGTTATTGATGGTACATGACTCTTTTGACTTCAAGCAAAAAATGTTATAATGATCTTCAACAGTATTACAGCCAATGAATAGGATTTGCCAATGAAGAGATGAGACTTCAATGTTTATGAGATCATAGTTGGCTTTTTTTAAATTATAACTGGGTATCCCATCATTATGATGATTTTTGTAAGGGCATATATTGAGACAAAAGTCTTATGCACAGCAGTGATCATGCTGTGGTCACTGTTGGAAAAAGGTTATTTTATTTGTAATCCATAAATTGAGTTTGAACTGTTGCAGAAGATGAGATCAAGGCAGTTGTTGAGTCTAGTGTTGTTGGTTACTAGTTGGTCCAGTCCCAGATTAGTTACAGCATTGTACAGGGTTGAATGTATAGGTTCTGTTGTACATTCGTTAAAGGACCATTTAATTAGAGGTAGATTGAGGTTACCAAGAAAGAGAGGGCATGGGCCAGAGGCTGCCTTCAATGTTGCCTTCCCACTAAAAAGAAAGCCCAAACTTTCTGCCTAGGCATTTTTTTAAAAATGTCTTCATGAATCTAGTTCTACTATACTTGAAATAATTTTTGTAAAGACAATTTTCTATTTTACACTTGGCCACCATAGTACTTCTGATGATCCAGCATCCAACACAATTCCTAGACAAGAGACAGAACAACAGGAGACAAAATTGTTCTCCTCAGATATGGAATTTTATTAAAAACTGAATTTATAGTGAGAGGAAATTGTAACAGGAAGAAGGCATATAATTTCAGAAGTCACAGATATGGGATAAAATGTTAATGAAGAAGACTTTTGGTAATACTCTTAAACATCCACTTAACTTGGTGCATCCTCTTTAGTAATAAGGGATACAGATTCTCTTTAGTAATAAGGGAGACAGAAGGAAACTCGATCAGGCTTTCAAGGGTACCCTATACTATAAGGATAGAAGTCCAATGGTCCATACACTGTTTGTTTTCTGACTTAACAGAATAACAGAGTTGGAAATGAACTTGGAGGTCTTCTAGTCCAAGTTCTGCTTAGGCAGAAGACTCTATAATATAAATGATATAGGGCCTATATAATTTCAGACAAATGATTGTTGAATTTCTTTGTAAAAACCTCCAGTGTTAGAGCACCCACAACTTCTGGAGGCAAGTCATTCCATTGATTAATTATTATAATTGTCAGGAAATTCCTTCTTAGTTCCAGATTGCTTGTCTCCCTGATTAGTTTCCATTCTTTCTGCCTTCGGGTGCTTTGAAGAATAAATTGATCCTATCTTCTTTGTGGCAGCCCCTCAAATATTGGAAGAGTGCTATCATGTCACCCTAGTCCTTCTTTTCATTAAAGTAGACATACTCAATTCCTGAGATCATTCTTCATATGTTTTAGCCTCCAGTCCCCTAATCATTTTCCGTAATTCCAGCATCGCCACTGCTAAAAATTCTAGTGGTTGAAGTCCATGTGCCTGGAAGGCTCCGAGGATAGCTCAGAGTCACAAAGTTCTCCAAACTTTCTGAAAATAGTACAGGTTTACAAAGCCACTCTTGGTTTGAAGCTTTATCTGTACTATATTTGGAAAGTTTTCAAAAAGGGACACCAGTTTGGAGGATTGCAGAAACAGCTTCTAAAACAACCTGTCTTATCTTACTAAATTTGTGCTAGCTTTGAAATGTCTTCAAAAAGCTATCACAGCTTGTTTGAAAAATATGGTTGTAAGTTGAGGGCTACTTGATGCTGAATTTTGGCCATTTGAGGACATCTCCTCCAGTATAATGGCTTAGGCTGCAATTCTGTACAAACTTTTACTTGTGATATCCTTCCTTGTAACAAATTTACCATACATCCAAGTATCTCACTTGGCCTTCCTTGACAAGGATTCATACAGTACTGCTGAACACAAATACTTTTCTCTGGCTGCAAATGTCACAATGATGCTTTATCATATATTCAAAGATACTATTTCTTTTGCCTTTGAACATAAGTAACAGGGAATTGCCTAGGCTGATCTCTCAAGGAAATTTGGAAATGCCTAGAATTTTAATGGAAGATCACATGGAGATTCCATGGTTATAAGTTAGACTAGGGATTTTGAAAAAAATACCTAAAAAAATAATGGTAAGCAATTTTTATACTGTTGTATATGAAATCTTCAAAAATAGAAGTAGACTCAAGGGAAACTTTACCTTTTCCTCTTTTCTTCCCTTTTCCTCTTATTTTTTTTAACTTTCCCACTCCTGTCTACATCTGAGCAGCTTCAACTCCTCAGAAATATCTCAAATATTTTGAAATAGATATTTTGCGTGCAGTGTCTGTTCATTTGTTTGCATTACAATGTTAACAGAAAGTCAGTGCTCTCTGATAATGCAAACCTTGATATGTGATAAAAATATTTTTTTAAAGGGTCCATTCCACCCATTAAATGAAATAAAACCTTGGAAAACAGAATAGTATTTAATTACTCTTTTGTCAAATCATGAAAGGAAAAGAGGTAATAGTGGAAAGTTTTATATTTTCACAAGCTATTTTCAGTAAATACAACATTTTGTGAAGGGAAGCCTCCTCTGCAACATTATCTTATGATGTATTAAGACTGTTCAGCAATCAGAGAGAACCATTCCATCCAAAGGCATAGAAAAAGCTGAAACTGCTTCTATATATGGAAATCATATAGAGCAGGCAAAAAAACCCCACTATTTCCAAAATCAAGAATTGGGAAGCAAATGAAAGGCTTAGACAATCCAAAAAAAGCTGAGACCCTTAAATTGAATGAAAATCTAGTCTAAAGCATCTGAGATACCACTGAGTTGTAGTGGTGCAGTGGTTAGAATGCAATACTGCAAGCTAATTCACAACGCACTGCCAGAAGCTTGATCCCGACTGGCTCAAGGTTGACTCAGCCTTCCAACCTTCCGAGATCAGTAAAATGAGAACCTGTTGGGGGCAATATGCTGACTCTTGTTAACCATTTAGAGAGGACTGTAAAGCACTGTGAAGTATTTTTTGCTTACTCCTTCATTCAAACCTATATACAATGGAACCTCACAACCGTAATCCATTCCCGGATTCCAGTCAGCACCCAATTTGGTCATGAATTGAAGCAAGAACATGCACATGCAGTCCAAAAAAAAAATGGTACAGAAGGGGAAATTGCCATGGCTGTGTTTGATCATCAACCGAAGATATGTTTGTGAACAGAGTCAAACATTTAGCAGATTTTTTGTTTGGAATCTGATTTGGTCATAGTCTGAGGCATTAGTGAATCGAGATTCCACTGTACTCCTATCCACGCCAACTACCAGAACAAAGGACAAGAAATCTAGCTTAGTAGTGTCTGCTTTAAGTCAATATTTTTAGGCAATTCTAACACATCTTCAGAAAAATGCAATTTGGGTTGGATTTGGGCTGTTTTGTTTTTGTTTGGTTGTTTATTTCTTTCTTGTTTTTCTAAATACCGGTAACTATTAGACTGGTTTATTTTGCTTTCTTTAATGAAAAGTCTAGTCAGTAAAATTGTGCTCCATTGCCCCACTATTTTGTCCAGTTTCTGACACCATGTGTAAATAAAGGAAAGGACTGCAGATAAGAAGCACAGCCTTGATTATCTGTTTCTGGAATGATCTGCTGCATAGCACTCTTAAGCCCTACCTTGAAGTGTCCAGGAATACATCCTTTAATTTCCTGCTTATAAGTCGGTGCACTTGCTCCATTCCCTGTTTCAGAGAGTGAAAAATCTGCTAAACAACCTACTTATTGGATGACATATTTCTCACTGACAGGGATCCTGTGGGATATACAATACATATATATTAAATGTTTTGAATTTTATATTCAGTCCACCAGCCCATGAGAATGGTAGGTATTTTACTACTTTTCAATGCCAGAAATTAAATACTGTTATGCTTGTATTTGTTCCTCTCAGGAATATGCAGCATGAAGAAGTAAATGTACAGCTGGTTATTATTACAACTGATTGATGAACTGAGTATCATTTCTCTTGCCACCAATAAACTGCTTTGTATTTGCCTATTGGAAATGACTGCCACATTAATTGGAAATAATTTAAGAGGTTGCTTTATCAGGCAATTTGCTGTTGATAAAAAGTAGAAGACAGATAATAACATTTCATTTATTTGATTTACTGGCCTGTTGTCAAGTTAGTTCATTCATGGTATATAATGTAGCCTGAAAGAGAAGAAATGTGATCAGAGCTATCAGGACATGTAGATTAGGAAGAAAATCTAAATCTCTTATCACAAGGGTAAGCAACCCATGGCTCTGGAGCCGCATGTGGCTCTTTCATCCCTCTGCTGTGGCTCCCTGTCACCAGTCAGTTACACAATTGATAGGGCTTTTGGTTAGGACAGGTAGGATGCCATGCTAGGAGGAAACTATGGTGGGGGAACTGGACTTTTGATTGGCTCCAAAATTGAACAGGGGGTTTCCGGTTAGGACCTTTGTGGCTCTTTGAGTGTTTAAGTTTGCCGACCACTGACATCATATGGACATTTCCTCTTCCATTTTCTACACAGATTAAACTCATTCATTGAAAAATGTTTCCTTTGCAATTTTTAATAAGCAAGTAACATTTAGGACTTTTCACAGTATAGTGGTATCCTATATTTGCTCTGTCCCCTTATGTGTATTGATGGGGTTCCCATTTTCCACCTCTGATTATTTTGAAAAAAAGATCGCAAAGGGCTGTTTTAAATACTGTCCATATGGTGTGATAAAGAACTTAAGGTCACCTTTTATTTAATACAATGGGTCAAGTTGTCCAATCTAAGTACCATTCACTAATTAGTTAAGTATTTTTTGGGTTCTAAATAATGAAGAACATTGAAGCAAAAGAGGTGCCAAGTAGAAGTGTGTGCGCGTGCATGTGCAAATACATACAAAAATAACTTTACCAATTGCAATGTACATTTGCTTTTTTTTACTCGCACATATATACTTATCCACACTAACCCTTCTCAGCTAGGTTGTCAGGCACACGCCAGAGGGATGGAAGTTATCCAAAGACAATTTAAAGAGTGGGAGGGCTTCAAAATCCCTATTCTCCCCAAAAGTCATTACTTTGTTGATTCACATGACTGGCAGCTACTCTATCCCTGTTGATTATCAAACCTGATAGCTGTTGATGGGCTTCCATGTGCTCAAGCCCAACTTCTTTTGTCTGTTCAATTGTCATATTTTTTGTTTGGTCCCTTAATTACTAGGCTCATCCTTGACTACTTCTCCAAGTTTCCTAACTTTCAATCATTCCACTTTATATGTCTGCTTCATCGTTAGATATGGTGGTTTCAGTCTAGTCTTACATGAGGAAATCTGGGAAATAAATCTGGGATCTTTCATGAATGTCAGAGAGGTGCTATACTCTCTGTGTAAAAGGATGAGTTACATTTAAAATGACTTTTAAAAGTCTTTGACTTCTATCTGTGCTACTATGTACCTGGGATATTCCCCATAATAGTCTACAGCGCACTGTAAGATGTAGAGAAACATAAGACGCTCAACAAGGGACAAAATATAGACAGAGAGGAACATGATATGAACTAAAGGGCCACTATCAATGAGTTGTTGGTCAACATTACTTGGTTTGTTGTGTGGATGTTTGTGTGGTTAGGGGAGGTTTATTTTTGGTGGGTGGGGGTGTTTGGGGATTGTCATATGTGTTGGTCTGGCATCTGGGTGTTATACAAATATTGCTGTATGGGTATACTGTGTATATACGTACAATGTCAATAAATAAATATGGTAAATAACATAAATGATATCAGTAGGATGTCTTGCCTTCAGAAATTGAACAGTTAAAATATCATTGGATGTTTTTTCAGAAGATATTGGACAGGCACATATCTGAAATGACCAGGGGGTTGGACCAGGGGGTTGGACTAGAAGACCTCTAAGGTCCCGTCTGCTCTATGATTCTATGGTTTCTCTCAGCAACTCAGTATTTTCCATATATTTTGGAACATCGCTCAGGCTCAGAGTGTATGTCCAAAATGCCAGTGGATTTTGGCTGTTTGTTATAGTAAAAACATGTACAAGATGGGGCATTGCCTTCATTTGATCTGGTATTTTTCAGGGACCACTCCTTCCTTTTCATAACAATTTATGTCCCATAATATCCAATTGCCTTCTGAAATTCTTTCCAGGCTGGAATCATCTATAATGGAGCAAAAGAGATTTGCTTTAAGAAGTTCAACTTTTTGGTTTATCTCATCTCCTCATAGTATACTTGGTAACTACAGTATGAGTAAAGATTATACAGTTTTGACGGCTGTCACAGATGGATGCCAAGAAACTGTTTTCTGCAGCCTAAACAATTCAAGAGGCTGTGAGACAAAACAAAAGCCCACCAGTGCTTCAGGGTATTTTATCACAGATTTTGGCAGAAACAGAAACCAGAGACTAGGCCTGGGACAGATCAGTAATTGGAGAAATACAGCTTGGAAGGAAAGGTAAATTGCAACAGGGGAAGAGGGTAGTTGAAATTAAAGATTATCAGATTTAAAACATCCCTTTCCTATGGTTTTTTTAATGCTATTATGTGAAACGAAATCTTTATTTATGGAGGATATACCCCCGCTTATAAAATAAATAAAATGAGTTTAATGCGTACTTTTCTTTGTTCTATTATGTTTACCCACCGTTCTGTCTCCCAATGAAAGACAATCACTAAATGCAGTGAGTACAGTATTGCTATGCAATCTGGGGATTCAAACCTAAGGCTTGTGCATGGCTTCAGAAGATATTTAGTAAATCTATCCCTCATATTCATCTTGCACCACCTGAGAATTCTGTGAACAGAGTAACCAGGGGTAGGAGGTTATACGCTTATCAGAAGTGGACTTTCTATTCAACAATACTCAGCTGCAGATGTCACCATTTAAATTAGTAAAATGACTTTTTAAATTAATGAGGCCACGGAGAAGAGAGTTTAGCCACATATTGCTTCAGGCAACAACAATGGTCAAATCAGTGCATAAGCAATGGGTTGCATAGTTTATACATTGGAAGGGCAGTCATAAGAAAGAACTGTGGCATGAAGTACCATATTTTTCGGAGTTTAAGACGCACCTGAGTATAAGATGCACCCTAGTTTTTGGGGAAGAAAATAGGGAAAAAAATCTGCCTACCAGGTATTCAGCTGGCTAGCATCCTTAGTCTGGTCAGCTTCAGCACATTATTTTATCCCCTGAT